>JAQFZZ010000176.1:0-27152 GCA_034696405.1 Isotoma caerulea | reverse complement strand
CATCACTGGTACTGCTTATGGAGGTCAAGCCAATCAAAAGCTGGGTCAGTTGCTTCACTTTTTGTAAGACGATCTGCCTTTGCTATTGCCAAAGATGTCATCGAGTGAACTACCAAGGACGTTGTTTGACCAAAAGACATTTTCCGGTTGGAAAACTTGTAGTTTTAATAGTTTTCCTGTCGCAGTTTTGGTGTTGTTAGTTAGTTGCGTAATTAAATTTTGTCTGGATTAAGAACAGCTTTTTGTTACTATAGTCTGTCTTAATTGTTCGTATGGTTAGAATATAAATAATTACTAGTTAGTTGAAAGATCAGTCGCATAATTTTATTAAGGATTTTGATGTTTATTCATTGTTCTTTATTTTGAGTCTGTGAAAAGACTTTCAGCTGTAGATGAACATTTGGCAGTGATTACGAAATAAACATAACTTTATGCTAATTCAAAATTTTTTGGTTTTTGTGTTAACTTTTTCCTTTTTATACCATTGCATGTTAAAGGGACTTCCATTAAATCATAAAAAATTATTTTCGCCATACTACATACTTTATACATGTAACCGTCACTATTCATATAAGCATCTACCTACTACCTTTGAGCAAGCTTCGAATTTAAAACCTAATAATGCAATTTCTTAACTTTTCCTCTTCTTTTGATTGACAGGTTTCATCAGTGATGAACATTTGGCAGTCATTACGAAATAAACAACTTTGTTAACTTTTTCTTTTTTCCACCATTGCATGTTAGAGGGACTTCCATTAAGTCATAAAAGATTATTGTTAGCCATATTACGTACTTTATACATGCATTCGTCACTATTCATATAAGCATTCTACTTACTAACTTAGAGCAAGCTTCGAATTTAAAACCTAATAATGCAATTTCTCAACTTTTCCTCTTCTTTTGATTGACAGGTTTCATCAGTTTAGTCGGCATCGTTCAGTGTGTTTGAATACAAGTATGAAAACTGAATGAATCAAATCTTAAAAGACGTACATTTTAAATATTATTTTCGGTCTTATTGATTGATAGTATAGCATATTACTCAATTCTGTCACTAATTTAATTTCTTATGCTTTCATGGATGGAAATCTCTAAAATATCAAAAAATGTTTCTTGCTTCAAAAATATTTCCATTTTCCATGGATTCTGCCTGAGTGTACAAGTCGAGAAAGCTAGGATAACAATGATGAAAAAAGACGTTTTTGCCCTCTACCCAGCACTCTGAATGCTACAATCTCCAGAGGGGGAATTTCTTGTGGCTAAAGTTCATTCAATTTTGCAATTCTCTACTCAATTCTACTTGCTCATTGCATTTTCATTTTAATATAATATAATTTTCTCTGTGAAGAAGTTGTAGCAGTAGCACCCCGACTACGACAAGATAATTCAAATTTTTTTCGAATCGTATTCAAATTCATAACTTCAAACATTTAAATTAAAAGCCCAGGTGGATTTTGTTACGTGTCAAGCACATTGAAACCGTGGTAAGTGTGAAGTGGTGTAAGCCCTGTAGATGAATGTGATATGTATTTGAAGAAAACGCAAAATTGAAAATGAATAATGTTTCTTTTGTCTTTAGGTTTTGGTTAGAATTTAAATTTAAATAGTGCCCCATTTATTTCACACCTAATTTATCTTTCAATTAAGCGATTTTCATATTAGATTATGGATTATTTAATTTTGTTTTTGGTTTTGTTAATAAATCTATTCATTTTCAATTGTGAATTGTCAGAATTTTGGTACTTTGCAAGTTTGACTTTGTTCAATAACTGACGGTGTTAACGTCGTTTTCAATCAACAGTTGGACACTCACACTATGAGCTTGGGATTGGATGACTTACAGAAGGATCCGCACCTTCAAAATTTCATCGAAGTTGAGAGTCAGAAGCAACGGTTTCAGGTAAGAGCTAAGCTTTGCACTTTGCAGCTTTATGTCATAATGGACTAATGGCTATGTTCATGTATTATGTGAATGAATTTTTAGTAGGTTCTAGATTTTTGTTAGCATGTCTGACTTGAAAAGTATGACTTTATTATTATTTTTAGCAATTGGTGCATGGACTGACTGAACAGTGTTGGGATTTGTGTGTTGACAAACCATCAACCCGATTGGACGGAAAGACCGAAGGGTGCTTGGTCAATTGTGTTGAGAGGTGAGTGCATTTTCTAGTGTGCAAACATAATTCTAAGATTATAATTGAATTGAATGAACTTTTTTTTCATTAAAAAATTCAAAAAGTTGAAATAACTTTAACGAGTAATAAGTAATTAGTCATTTTCACTCAATTAATGTAATTTTATTGTTGTTTTGCAGATTCATTGATACAACTAACTTCGTGGTTAATCGACTGGACAAGACTCCTGGACTGAAGACTAGTGAATCCAGTGATTCCGAATTTTTAGCTTCTTAAAAATAATCTCTCTTCCGGTCTTCATCGTTAACTCATTAGTCATCTTCTTTCACTATCAAAGCTATCAACTCATTCTCAATTTATTGTTTCTTTCAACATCTAAATTGTAGCTACAAAACTAGTCCACGTATCAGAATCATCATGTTTCGCCGAGCAAAAACGTTTGTACAGAACCACTGGAAGAAGGCCGTAGTCGGAGGAATAGCTGTTCAAGTAGCTGCTTATGGACTGAAATATGCAACAAATAAATTCATAACTTATCAAGAAGATCAGGCAAGACTTTATTGGAAGAAAATTAAAAAGCAGCAAAATTTCGAAAGTCTGGATGAAAACTGCATCTTAACTTTTCGGCAGATGGTACAGCTTATGAAACTTACAATTGTCACCACATTAGATGTCGAAGCTGTACTGGAACGTCTCAAAACAAATCAAGTTACAAATAAGTTGGTGGCATGGGAAGAGCTCAAAGTCTTAGCGTTCAGTAGAGTCCTTTGTAACATATATGGACCTTGTATGCTTTATGTTCTTATCCGGGTTCAGCTCAGCGTAATCGGGGGATCCTTATTCAAGGAAACAAGTGATGGAAGGAGACAAGTAACTGCCAACGTAGATGGAGCATTACTCTCTAGTGAAACAAGAATCGATGGTGACCTTCAGCGCAAGTATATGTCACTTGCCAATCACTTCGCAACGGAAGGAACGGCTAAGCTGTGTGCCTATATAAAACGGAAAGTCAAGTGCATTGTGAGTCAGATGTCACTTAAGCAGGATCTCAGTGCAAGTGACTTGGAACAAACGTTCTGGGCAATTATAAGGAAGGACCTACAACCAGCAGATTTCGGAAACGATGAGAAGTTTGAATCTTTGCCCAATCCCATTACGTTCCCTTGGGAGTATATTTTACCCAATGACATACAGCAAAATCACGAATTCTTTATGAACTCCCAAGCGTCCGTTGCTGGCAATCCGGATTTGTATAGAAGACTTGTCTGCGAAACTTATGACTTGCTAAGGTCTGATGATGTTATTGATATCCTTCGATTCTTCGAAAGTCATGGTGTAAGTCACTTTGTGGATCGTCTTTCAGACATCATTGACGAAAATGCAGTAAGGACCACAACTACATCCACTGAAGAGCAGGTTGCATCCGGTGAAGAGCAGGCTGTGTTTACTGAACCAAGGGTTGTACTAGCCAAATTAATTCCAGTTATGAATTCTCTGCATTGTATAGATGTCATAGATGATCCTTGGATGCATTTGTTGACAAATTCCGAAAGTGTTAGGGCATTGAGTGCTAACATTTATGAAGCCTTCAGTTATGATCCTACAGCTGTGTAAAGTAACTATTTGCTAATAAAAGATGTTCTGTATGTTGAAAATGTATGAGTTGGAGTAGTTGAGTGTAAACTTTGTATTTAATTTCTTTGAAAAAGTTCTCATCATCTATATGCTATAGTTGTTAGAGGTTTCACGAAAAATACTTCTATTCGTTACATTTACATCTTACTCTCATCTATAAGGATACCGCTAAAATCCTATTCATTGATTTTTCATTGCTTTAGTAGTTTAAACAAATATGTAACTTTGTAATAAATGAATACAAATGTGCTCAGTAGTTGACAGTTTTTCATAATATTAAGTAAGATTCATATTACCGCCGAAAATGCTTGATTTGAAGAAACGATCGCTGCCTTGATGTAACGGAACAACACTTCACTTCTCAAATGTACGATTCTCTTTCGTATTCACACATCTTTACAGGTATTAGCTACAGGATGCACAAATTAATGATATTGTCATGCGCTCATATAAATAGTTTATAAAGACATATAATACCACATATTCATTCATTCATATTCTTTCAAAAATTAACAAAATTAGACCTTCACCAATGCATTCTTTCTATAATCTATGAAACAAGTGCAATGTTACCTAAAACTACCAGATCTATGTAAAGGTAAATATTGTTATTCTTCTGCAGTATTTGTTGCTATAAATAAATTCATTATTCACCGGCTGTAACACCACACAATTCTGAAACGATAAATATCGTAAATTCACAGAAATAAAACGCTTTTAAAATTACGATCTGACAAGCCCAAACCCGTTGGATTTGCCCTGTTGCCTCTTTACTAAACTAATGGGACTGACTAGGATACTCTGTATGAAATTGTTTATCAGAATTAACTCTGAATACGGATATTGGGAGAGGTCCGGCTTATCAATCAATTGATCCTTATTATTGTTCCAACCACGAAGGCGAAGACGAATTCGGACTTCGAACTTTTATGCTAAACTGTTTTATTGTTGACTCAAGAGCTTGTTGATTCCCCGAAAAGTATGCCGAAATGGCATTATGGAAAAGAAGCAACTGCTTGTGCATCACTTTTATCTGGAATTCAAAAATTTTACAATTACTTTACCAATCCATAGTAATATAGACGTAATTTTTTAGTATTTTCACTATTTTCTAGTTGTTGAGTGAGATAATCATACAACACTATTATTTTCACTAGTCTAATCACAGCGCAGTAATTAGTTGGTAAAAGAGATAGTACTATCACCAGTAAAAAGATACGTACCCTGTTTTCATCCAAAAATTGAAGTTTTATGTTGACATCATCCCTTAACTTCTCGTAGCTAATTTTATAAACGTTGAAATTCTTTTGAGCTTCCTCAATTTTGGCTGCAGTTGCTTCTGACTTTGGTAGCTGCAGCATGAGTTCAAGATCAGATCGATAAGCATCATATTCTAATCTGCAATTGATAAAAGAAAAATTAAAACCAAAAATTAGTGTGTTATGTGTAGGGCAGTCTTCACACAACACGTATTCATCAACAAGCATTATTCTCAATTACCTGGAGTTCTCATACTGTCTTATTGTTAGGATAGTATCTTCAATTGTCTTGTTACAGAGAGTGTTCACAGAGGACAGAAAAAAGTTCAACGCACTAAGGAGGATTTCGCCATTTTTATGTAGATTTCTCTGTGTCTCAGCATTATACAGAAATTCCTGTTGAAGTTCAGGTGACTTTTGGGCCAAATCAGAAAAAGCTTCTGCCAATGCTTGCTGGAATAAGAAGCAAATTATATTAATCTACAGATTTTTCTGTCCAATTGTTTCAAAACATAAAAACATCTAATAAAAAATAACGGGTTACCTGTGTTTGAATAACATGGTAAAAATGGCTAGTAAAAGCTCGACTGAGACCTAAGACTTGTAGATATCGTCGTTTAATATCCCGAAGGTGTTCGATTCTTGACTCCAATTCTAAAAATTGAAAGTATTTACAGAATTAAAAGAACATTCCGATTTCCATATAATTTTATACAAATTGAACAGCTACTCGATAACCTACCTGTATCAACAGTCCTGGAAGTTTTCCCCAACTTTTCGAACATTAATTGTTTAGTGCATTTATAGGTAGAGATGCTCCAGTTTTTTATCGTTTCAATTTTTGACTGAGGGGAACGAAGCAGTCTTGCATTTGGATGTTCTCCATTTTGAGGGCTTATAAGACCCATAGCCCCAGCCGCAGAGGCAATGGATGGTGCCGAGGCTGCAAATAAAAAAAGTGTACTTAACCCAATAGGTTGACCCCTACGACATTAATTTACAAGTAAGACAACCTAGACCTACAATGAATTTAGACTGGAAAATGGTACTTTTATTTAGTACAGTGATTATAGTTAAATGTCATACTTACCCGAAGTGGGTAGCACAGCAGGCAAGGAATTCGGAACTGCATATTGTCGATTTGGTACAGTTGATCGGAATGGTGCGGGAATCGGTCCTGGTCCACCTGCCTGAGTAGGAAAGCCCGCAGGTGTTGGATTTGAAGTGACTAGCATGGCCGCAGGTTTACCGTCTGGATATGGTGGTGGAGCATTCATCCGTTCGGGATAGGAAGAACTGTTAGGAAGGCCACTTGATGGAGGATCCATTGATGACATTGACATCTTTCTCAGCTGAATGATCCGAATCAACTTTTAAATTTTAACTACCAAAAACTTAAAAAAGAATGCTTGAAAATATCTGTATAACAACGTTAAAGAATAATTTATTACCTTTATAATATTCTGTAGAGGACTTAGCCTTCACTTCCTTTCTTTCACATACACCTTGATTTCCTTCGTTCTCTCACTTTCGATGGTGCAGTTTTCCTTTTCGTTGTTTTTAAATTGTTTTCTTTGTTCGTTCCTACTTTGCTTTTTAATTTTTTCGAAAATCTTGCAGCTGGTAATTTGTAATTACGAATGATCTCAAAGTAATTCAATATTGGGATGGGATTAGAACGCTCAATCAAACTCGTTTTTGTACGTAAGACGTGTCGTTTAATTGATATAGAGACACTTCTTTTAATATTAAATAACAATCAATGCCTGAATACCTGCAACAAAAATGAAAACAAAATTTGTTTACTAAAATAAAGTTAAACAAGGTTATTATAACTTGTCAAATGAAATGTATTGCTTAAAGAAGACGGCTTAGATCCAATCCAACTGACGGAGCAGGTGGGAGAGTAATCAAAAAAATAAACATATTGAAAGAACGCAAATTACGTGTACATCGCCCTGTATGTACCAATGTAATTCACTTTACTCATCGTCATCGTGATGGATAGATTTACTTGACGGTAGATCACCAACAACCATAGACATATTTGTACTAGAACAAATAGATAGAACAACCAACTCGTCTATAGAAATGACTAAAAAAATCCAACCCTTCTATAAAACACTTAATTATATCTAAACGCTAAGTAAAGATTGGATGTTAACTTTGAAGGAAGGAATTTTTTGCCATCCATTTACTAAATACTCCATATTATCATTATTTCCACCATGCATATAGCTAATTGCTTACTATAATGCTTACTTTGCATAGAATCCCTGGCCCTAGCTACTAAAACTCTGGTGAAATGTCATTAGAAATCCTTTAATTACAAGGTATCATGTACAAGAGCTGCTAGTCAGAACATCCACTATAGTGTGTATGTTGAGAAAGTTAAATAATAATCCATTGATTTGTATATATAATAGGTAAATAGGTATGGTGCTCTGAGTGGTAGGTTGATTATAGTATATGTAACTTACTTCACTACCAGAGACAAATAAATTAATTGACTGACGCCCTTCATTAATTCACAAGCACTCCCATACTTTCGTACACTTTACGATGACAATAGAATTTAGCAGAGAAAAAATGAACACACTATATGCTTACATTCAATTGGCTATTTTATTTAAGGATGTAAATCAAACGACTAATAATAACTTTAGTGTTCAGAGTAAATAAAAAGAAAGAAGTTGAATATCGGATGTTTGTATTGAAAGATATTCTATAATAAAAAATATGAATTGTGTAAAGATACACAAGGAATCATATAAAGTTTACTTACGTTTATTAACGTTGTGATATTTGATGGTGAGCATACAAGTATAAAAATGAATGAATGGGTTAAAACGGGATGAATGAATTAATGGTAATGGTCTATATAAAGTATAATAATGTGTGATAATTTTGTATTCGATTTGGAAATGGAATGATGATAATAATTTGATTGAAGAAAGGAACGGAAAAGTTTTCTCCAGGAAGAAAGTCAATGTTGCATTTGAGTAAGCCTGGATGGTTGATTAGATTCAAATGGATGGTGTTGCTGTCACCCAGTGAAAAGCCATCCTTTTATTCCATTATACACATCTGAGGTGGTGATGGTGGTCGTGGTCGGTTTTACTGAATTTGTGGACCGAATCGGGCAATTTATCCCTTTCCCTACCCTCCGGCTCAGTCGGATATTTTTCGGATCTAACTGTGAAAATAGTTCGGTCAAATGACGCAATTTTATCACGCAAACGCTCATACAATAACAACAGCTTCTTCGTATCAATGATAATAATAATCATAATAGTAGCATTCGAAATGTAAGATGATATTTTGCTTTTTTTAAATATGCAATGCAAGTACTAAATTATCTCCCTTATTCCCAAATCAATTGAGTAAATGAATGAGGATTGTTTATTGTTTGAAACTATTTGGCATTTATAAACATACCATGAATTCATATAAATCACAGTATTAAATGGAGACTTCTGAGAGTTTTTCACAGAGTTATTCACAAACAAGTGCTATTGTCTGTTAAACTGTTTGTATGATTACCTAATGGTGAGGTGAAGTGTAGGTATTGAAACATTTTTTTTAGAATTTTTGAAGTGTTTATAAAAAAGTGTTTTTAAGGCGGTGTATTCGGTGTTAGGGCATTGTTTTGTTAATCTATGGACATTTCAAAATGTTTTATATTGCCAGCATCAAAAATACAGTGCCCGTCGAATTGAATGTCACATCAGCGATTTCATAATCAATCAACGATTTCGCAATTGTTCATACTGTCTATTGTCCATACAAATAGGAAAGTTGTTTTTGGCACAATCAACAATATGACATGACATGAAAGTATTAAGCGGTTATGAAAGCTGGGGTGAATTATAATAAACATTATTATTACTATTTCTTTGTTTTGTTTAAGTTTAATATCTTGAAGTAACATAACAATAAAAAAAATTGAAAGGTATTTTCTATATGTTTGGATCAATATTTATACTCATGCAAGAAGATTTAAGACAGTGGGTTCTTCCATACAATTTCATTTTCGTACAGTAAAATACAATAATTATGCTTTGGTGAGTACTTCTAATTTCCAAATGCATCTTTAATTATCATCTCTTTTATGAATAGATGGGTCACTAATCTCACACCAAATTGTTTCCATGCTCCTTTTTTATTTTATGTTTCTTAAGTCCATTTTTATGACTTTTAATGAGGCTGAAAAGTTCCATTAAATAACATTGCATAATTCGAAAGTAATTTAAGTTTGATTTCATTGGTTTGCTTACCGTCTTTTCTCTACTTACTTTTCAAAGTAAGACATACTAATACAAAATTTAAGCAACATAACCTCAAGAAACAACTTATCATTGATTCCATTATCAATTAATTAAACATTTTATATTGCATTCAGTATGGTTGAGGTGGTGGTTGATGTCATTCACTTTTCGGTTGAAGTTGAAACTGACAGTTAGTGATACGATTCTTGGACTCCTATCTCAAAACAAAGTTGACATATCAAGTCAAGTCCAGAAAAAGGTTACTTTCATAATAAGCTTTTCTTTCCCATAATAAGCTACGTTCAAGTTTGTTACCTTTAATATTGGGAGCAAAACAAACAAACAGTTGGAAATTATACAGGCTTAAAAATACTAAACTATACTAAACTATACTAAACTACTCTAATCGGGCCAGGCTTAAAAACTTTTCTAGGCTATGTTTACGACCGATGAGGTCAAAGCTAAAATATGGCATCCCAGTTTCCAATATCCATTAATTATGAAGCTATGCGCTTCGGAGATAGTATTTCTGCACCCACAAAGACAGTGTAACTTTGTAATGTAAGTTTTACATTATTTACACTGACATTTTCAGTGAAACGTGAAGAATGAAAAGTAGATTTACCATTCGCTTCAGTTCTCATATGAAATTTTCTTAATGAATTGTTTGGACAAGACTTTGAAGATAAGCTAAAAGGTGGAAGATTAACGAAGAATTAAGTTGTTGATTCATTAAGTTGAGGATTAAATACTTAAATACGCATTGTTAGTAATATAACGTCGTTTGAATTCCTGATAAAATTATAGCATATTTTCTGCAAAGTGCCCAGTAGATGCTACAGGTTTCCCACTATACATTCATTGAAATTTTATGAACCGGATAAAATATGTGCATGATAAGATAGTATATGTTCCAAGTGATAAATTACCTCGCCATCATAGCAGTAAATATAGTGTTCTTTATACCTATTATTCACCTGAGTGAGTACAAAATCGGAGATTTTTTGTGGAAAATTTGCGAGCAATAAATCATTTGACTTCTCAAAAATTAAGAAGTCTGAAATCTCTGAAATATTTATTTGTAAAATTAAAAATCAAGAAACTAAGGTAATTCAATCAAACCTTGTAATTAGTTATAATGCTAATACGTAAATAGCGCAGAAAAACGGCATGCCGTAGAGTTATAAAATTACATGGGGATAATTAAGTTTTGAATAAAGTTGTTTATGCAATGACATTTGTAAATAAAGCACATTTTCACCCCACCTAATGTCTATTGATTTACTGACCTAGTTCCGCCTGCCATAATGATTTGCAAAGATTAAATACCTAAATTATCACACTCATCGCTCATCATCAACACTACAGCAAATAATTAATGAGTTTTTCCAACTCTAACTTCAGCCAGTCTTGCCTTGACATCTGTATAGGTATTAGTCTAAAAATGAAAAGTAAGTCAGAGTAGTTTTCAGCTCAGTAAAACTAAAAGGTAGATGCATATTTTTACATGTTCATATTTTCGGAGGAAAATAGTTCATTGGATGCAAAGTAAATGTGAAACAAGCAAAGGTAGAAAGATCAATCCCGTGATAAAACTACTTTACATTCTCTTTGTTTCCTGTCACCTGTCACTATGATAATTCTCTCACCCTTGATCTTTCGAAAGGACGAAACTATCTTAGACTTTTCTTGGATGAAAGAAGGTGGCCTTACGCAATAAAAAAAAGTTGCTTTTACCCTGCGTCTAGTTTTTTACAATATATATGAGAATTTTATGAGAAAGCGTAATGAAAAATGGAGTATCCTAATAATATAGCTTTAGTTGTTTAATGTGACCATTGTTCGAGTTTCTATAAGAATTCAGCAGACTATTATTCTAGGTGGCAGAACAGTTTTCCAAGAACGAAACTTATCCGAAGTTTTATTTTGTTTTCGAGTAGAAATAATTGTATTATAGGGGAAAGTTTTTGACGGGAGATGAATATCTGGTGGACAGAAGTTTAGCTGTGTATGCACTAAAGAGCATTATTGCTGGGCAAGTACTAAATAAAATGTATAAAGTTTGACTCTTACTCGTACTCCTTTTATGACGACCATAATAGTTGTTATTTATCGTTTGGATGCTTAAGAGTTTGTCTAGTTTGAAAATAACTTGAAAAGTAACTTTTTTCATAGAGTTACCATTTAAATTTTAATGCAACTATACTCTTTCTACACAAGACAATAATAATAATGTAACACTGATCGTTGCATATTTATTACAATCCGGAGACTCTTTACCTTACATTTGTTGGCGTTACTCCGCGAACTACATTAAATTTCTTCAATTTCATTGCGAAATAATTTAAATCCTTTTCTGCGAAGTGTAGAATCCGTGAATTTGTTTCTTGCACTCAGAAGCCAAGTCATAACCGTTGTAGATAGACTCATTAACAGCAAGTACAGCTAACAAATAATAAATAATTTATTTTTCAACATGTTAAAAATCTAGTAGTGATACACCGGCTGAATTAATAGGAGTGTGTGTGGCACACAAGGGAAATAAAATAATAATATGATCAGTAATAAAAGTAAAAACTCATGAAACAAGTACACTAATTATTCTCAATTGATTTCCATTCAGTCTCAAGTATTTCAAGATAAAATTTAGAAAGTA
The DNA here is from genome assembly GCA_034696405.1 of Isotoma caerulea. Classification (NCBI taxonomy): domain Eukaryota; kingdom Metazoa; phylum Arthropoda; class Collembola; order Entomobryomorpha; family Isotomidae; genus Isotoma; species Isotoma caerulea. The sequence continues at coordinate 15,199 of JAQFZZ010000176.1, read as the reverse complement.
CGAAAATTAAATTTTCCAAAATTACTTTGCCATTAACATAAGGTCACATTATATTAACCCAGCATATAGTTTAGTAGCACACTCGTATTATTCACTATGAGCAATTTCAATGTTCACAATACGGTTTGACTTAATTACTTCTTCTGAAACTTCATTTTAAGTTAAGTAGATTAACACTTATTACTATGAATATTTTCATGCTATTAGCACTTTTCTCAACATTTTACCACGGTACAGTGTTAAATTAATATATATAAGATTAATCGGTTTATAACTTTAGATGTTAACGCTGTTGAGTTGGAAAACAAATCCCTGACTTGGGTCATTAAAATCTTTTCCAACTGGTCTGGTACGAACAATAAGAATTAATTTTAATCTGTGTTTATCTATACACCTTATCAAACATATATATATAGCGCGTTGGCACACGACGTCGTAGGTACATCATTGAATTCTAAAAATTCTACTACTCAAAAGTCAAAGCTGTATCTAATTACTATTTTTTCCTACATTAAAGTTCTATACTGATTGTGTTAAGTCGATCCCTGAAAAGCCGATTTTTGTATTTATAACAATAATAATATCGATTTTTTGCATCCTAAAATAATTAAGTGACAAATAATGTTAACTTGTTAAATATCGTAGGCAAATGGTACATACATAGAATGAGGCCATGACATAAGGTTGGTGCATTGGTCAAGCGCTATATATTAAACTAACCCTTCTGAAGGGTAAAAGTGCAGGTACCTTAATTTCTGTCACAAGAGTTTTAAAACCACACTTCCAATAAAATTCAACATTTTCTCATGTATGTGCTTCTTTACTATCTACTTCCATTTTTACCTTACTTTATGCCAGACAAAGTTTTTATGTTTAGTCAATACTTCAAGATTGATTGATGTCTGACCCAATCTAAAGCAAAAGATCCGGTGTCAGCTGAAGAGATTGATTGTAGTAATAATATTTCTATTCATGAAAGAGATTTAAATTCTTACTCATTATCGGTAAGGTAGACAACTAGTTAACAGGTATTTCAAAAATTGGGGAAGAGTTCGTTTAGGCATTACAATCGCAATCAGCACCACACACTTTCAGAAGAAAAAACTTAACGGATTTACAGCACAGTGATAATTGTAATTTGTATTCATTCTAGTCGGCAAAAAATGTATGCCAAGATAATAATAATAATAACTTTTAAATTTTTCCGAATAAATAATCACTACAATTCAATGTGACTTCTATTAGGTTCAGTAGTAGATTATAATATTTACAAGATAAATTAATAATGTATTAATCATGCTTACATTTACAATCACATGCAATGGTAAATGTCGCAATAACTCTTAGATACTTGCTTTATAATCTGTGTTGACTTAATTAATTAGTTTAAATAGCGTCTCTGTCTTACAAGCAATTGATTAAATAAAATCAGCTGAAATCGATGATTGTCACAAATATGTTTTTTAGCTTTTTAGTACAGTCGTCTGCATAATCCAGTAGAGCGATATACTAGTGATTGATCTTATCTTTCTGATTGATTATGGTTGATTTGATTGCCGGCTGATTGTATTTGTTATAAAGTTATGTTTTAGTACAATGTCCTCGTCGACTGTACATTATCATCTTGTGTAACTGCAATTGATGATTTATAAATTAAATACAATTTCTTATAAGACGTACACCAGCTATTAAATTGAATACATATAGTAGATATAAGAAAATGTTGACTATATTAATCTTCTATCCTTCTATACGACTTCAAATGTTTCCTTCCATCTTTTGAAGAATTATGAAAAATCTCTAACATGGAATTTACGAGGGTTCACTTTACAAGTTTCCTTCTGTATTAATTACCTGATTTACATTTCTTACGCACTGATAACTTATTCAGAGTCTTCTAATAATATTACTACGACTTCTTTTGCTAACCAACCCAACAATCTTCAAGTTGTACATGAGTCCTTAAATAATTAAGTAATGACACGCTCGCTTCATATCGATCAGGTAGTAGTGTAAGTATCACTCTTCATTAAAGACTCCTTCCAACAGCTTCAGTTCGAAGGGTTTTTCTGATAATGCAACCTTTTCCGAATGTATTCCTTCAAAAAATGGAAGCCTCTTGATAACTCCTGAAAAGATTTCAAAAAATGTAAATTAACTCACACGACTTGCACGCACAAAACTATACAAATATTCCTATGAGAATTAGAATCAAATGTTTTCATGTGTAAAATGTAAGCTACCTAATTTATTCCACACTTGAAGAATAACATTGCCAGATAATTTTACGTATAATAAATTTGTTTTTGGTGTGTACCAAAAATCTGTCAAAACCAGAAATTATACCAAGTAAACTTAACTTATGCGAATAAATTAGATAGTATTTTATTATTTTCTAACTTTTCACCCAAGTAAGTATGATATTGAAAATTGTTTCAACACGAAAAAGTTTGAATCGTACATTTATTGCATCTGGTCTTCTCTTATCATTCACGTGCAGTACTAAAGGCTTAAAAATATATTTTGAGTAGTTAGCAGCTTTCACTATCCCAGTAAAAGTTTTGCTTTTCTTTCATTCTCTATCTTGTATTCCAAACATAAATTGACATATTGAGTTCTATCGTTGAGAAAGCTAGAAATGTAGAACTTTTTGAAGATACATTGTATCTCACTGTGTCGAAAGACTTTCATCAATCATCAGCAACTCATCAATCATTTTCAAAATTTTCAAGGATATATTCTGTTATATTTTGTTTCTTTTTGTTGACGCTTACAGTTTACGAAGTGGTTTAAATTTTTTGCTTTCTCTTGGCAAGCACCGCATTTCTTTTTTTTAGACTTACAAGGAAAAATCCTGTCAAAGCGGAAAAAATCAATTTGTTCTCACTACCATGATCTTTACCCTAATGATTGGATATGACCTTTGAGTTTTATAGAAGACCTTCGCTTGAATTCTATCCGATACTCTCTGCTCCTGACAAGAGAATTGCAAACAAACATAGATAGTTGCAGACACGATTGCTTTCTTCTCAGGAAGGGAAAAAACCTTTGCCAGGAAATGCATACAGGAAAAAATTCTCGAAATGTTCTGCTCTTGGCTTTTGTCGAGAATGACTCTTTCCTAAAGAAAGATACCATTTTTTTCAGTAATGTTTACGTTCTTCTAAGGGGACAAATAGAAGTCTTTCTGCCTAATCGAGCAAATAATTTCAACCGTCCATTTCATTTGTTAAAAAAATCCTAGTCTAGTGTCATATCAAAGTGTACATAGTAAACTTGTCATGGGCTGTGGTCACGCCATACTCTTAAGACTATAAAACTCATGGGGCATGGAGTTAATTCTATTTAGGCTGTGTTATATACAACTAACACTAGTTAAGTATTTTAAAACATGAAGAGAAATAGAACTTACCAAATCTTACGTACTTAAGAGGGCATTTACGAAGGAAATTCTTGTCGTGTAAGACGAATAGACTAGAGAAGAGTGTATGATAGGCTATGCTACTCACAAAAATATACAATTTTTCAGAGAAGACATGCACTATTCGGGTTTGAGCCTATGCCACTGAACAACCGTTTGTCTTGGTTTTGTTATCATATCTTGCCAATGTTTCGTCTCTGACGCCCCAGTCCCATTTTTCCCTGTAATCATACAAAAAGGAGAAAATTTCAATCGAGATGAAATCACAAAACCTCATACATATATACATCAAATCAAAGTGTATCAGTACTTTTGGGACACCCTTTACATAAAGATCCACAAGCTAGGAAAAGAAAGTGTTGCATTTAGACAGAGAAGGAAGTCTTGGTTGACAAGGACGAATGACTTTTCAGGCTTCTTCAGCACTTAATAGAATAAAAAAAAGTACAATACCTGCTAACATAATCCGGCCAATGAGCTCGTTTCGACCAATGTTATCGAAATCCATTACTAATACATCTAAAGAACATTCGCGGATTTTCTCCCAGGGTACGTTGAAAGTAAAGGTTTCGTTAAAGACAGGATTCAAAGTGCACTTGTAAACCGGTGTCTTTCGTTTCTCTATGCGCTTTTCCGCAAACTGAAGCCAAACTTTCACGTACGGATCTAAAACCAAATATAGAGTTAATCATAGATATTCGTATTATAGAAGAAATGAAGCATGGCTAATCTGTCGGCCTATATCTCTTTTAGTTTAAGAACAACTTCTTCATTTCTTTCCATCAAAGTTTTAATTTAATAAAAACTTTGTACATCAAGAAAAACAATCAACGAAGAAATTTAAACTCTTGAATATTTTACCTGATTTTCCATTTATATCTTTGGCCTTCAAACTTCTTGCTTTGAGTAAAGTGAGAGTTAGTGTGCTGTTTGTAGGATGATAGCAAAGAGACACAAGCAGCTCTCCACATTTATCTTTAGCTGGTGGCTTTAGAGCTTTCCAAAATGTAGGTTTTTCAGAAAAGTCCACCTATAATCAATAAATCCGAATTATTTAGACTGCCCATCAAGTACGACTATTGTCTTGGCATGGCATGATGATGGAGAATCCATTCGTATAAATGCATCATCATCATTCAGCCTATACTCCAGTCTATATAGTCTCTCCACATCAGTCTCACATGTCTTAAAACTCTTGAGGTAAAGTAACACAGACACATAAGGGCCTTGTTCTATTTTACATAAATGTACACCAAAGTACTATAAGGTACTGTGAATACATCGAGGGTTTTTGATCCGATTCACATCTGACATCAGAGAAATAAAGCTTTTGACAAAACAGACGAAATTGCAATCATTTCAAGCAGAGCAAATGGGACGATCACTTCCCACCATCATCAGTATGTATTTACAAGAGTACCATAACATCTAAAGGATAAAAGTAGATAGGATTCATAGGATTGCCACTAGCTTTCTCTGGTCCCACATTGTATTTGGAACAAAATGTCCAATCGTCTCAATTTCACGTTATTTCTCAGCCTGTCTTGTCTAGTGGCTCAGTCAATACTCACATCACACAGAGATGAGGACCATTAGAAAGGAAACTGTCATATGAGAAAAGAGTTTGGAATCTTTCCACATTCATCTACCACTAAATGAACAAGCACAAGGAAAGAAACTCAAAGAAAGTATGAAAGGAACTTTTCAAACAGTCTATATGTCACATTACTCATCTTATCTTTTGTACCAATCACATCTTTTACCCTTCGGCCCATTTCCACTCTCTGTAACGTTGCAACTAGATGCTAGATGATTCTCTCCCACCGTTTACTTTTAACTGGATACACACAGGAGAATTGTATATATCCACCACGTAATAATCTCCAATGCCTCTATCCATCTATTTCTTAGATCTACTTCCTTCTTATACGCTTTGGGTTAGGGATTGTTACTTTCTAAAGTTCAGAGGAAGCAAAAGGATGAAGGAAGAGGAGAGAAAGTTAATTGTACGTTGTCCCGTGGCCTTTCATCTTTGCCCTAAATTCTACTTGGGTGAAGTTAAGCGATAGTTATTTACATCAGTATTGCATCCTATTCTATAGTATGGATTGGATGAGGTGTACTTTACACACACTACAGGGTGAATGTTAACTTTCAAGGAATATCCCAACGTCCTTGGTATTCATGTCTTCACAGTCACTCTGTCTTTCCTCGTCCATTCTCATTAGAGTTATGCTGTTGTATCATCGAATCCAATGTAAATGCAATTAAATGAGCAAAAGATCTAAAGAAACGTTAACCCTGTTTTGTTAACAAGAACTTCTATGAACCAACTAACGTATGCTAAAATTAAGAGCAAGCTAAATGAAATTGTTTTAGTTTTAGTGCTAGCGAAATGCGTCGCTGTGTCTTATCAATATGCATGATGTGTTATCCTCAGCCTTCTCGTGCAGTGTACAAACTAAACGTGCCCTATACTGCAGACACGTTACAGTGTTCATATAATATAACCTATCTTATAAATCTTTTACACTTGATTCCAGCTTTTATCCTCATCTCGTCTATCCATATTACCAATTCCTAGAATTTCGACCAGCAACAACTCTCCCTACTATGAAATGCACTACTGATGACTATGACTGACATATAGCTTTCACTTTCAATTTCTCTCAAGTGTAAAAGTAAAAGAGTAGCACAGAGAGCTCTCACAATCAGTTTGTGAATTTTCCAATGGAGTGAGTAAGTCAGCAAGATTCGGATGTTTTAAAACATTCTACCTCTGCCTTCTGAAATGTTGTACCTAGAAGAACGTACGAAGGGGATATGAGGGGAGATGATGATGGAGTGAAAATGAGAAATATTTCTTTTTCTATATAACCTAGGGATAAAGTAGACATGGACGTAGTTTTAAGCCCGTTCAAAAAGTTTTAAAGAGTACTTTCAACATATTCGGAATAAAAGAGACAGAGAGCAGTTTCATTGTGAAGTGCCTACATTATGTGTTTTACTTCTGCTCAAGGATCCCATTCAATATGGCAAGTTGTTGGAGCTGAAAGTGTTTGCTAACAATGGATAAAATTTACTCGTTACTATTCAGAGAAAGTTATTCACAATTCACAAATCTGCTATCCCTTACTAATATAATCCAAACCTAATTTGAGACTTTGAGATATATTCATTATCATTACTGACGGGGACATATATTCATCCACCTAATGTACTTTACTCACTAACTTTCACTCTTTCTTCAGATCGACTTGTGTGTGTCTAGTGGCTCCTTTCCTGTGTCGCTCTAATTCTTGATGAGGATGGAAAGAAGAAGAAGAAGCCACTTAGGGAAAGTACTTTACCTCTTAAGGGATGTCATTCTAACAGAATAATGCTCAAAGGGATTGGGACGGAAGATGAGACAGAGAGAAAGTGAAGAAAGAAGTCGAATGGAATCATCTGACAAGAGAAAGGAAAGAGGAATAGCTGTGGCTTCATTTAACCAAAAAAATCTGAACAAAGTTTCAAAGATATTATTCTCAGATTCGGTCCCCAAAAATGAATACCATTAAATCTCCTTCGTTTGCTTGTACACCTGCACTTCAATAAATGCTTTAGTAGTTGTAAGTCTCGTTAGAAAGTCTCCTACAAAAGTATCCTAATCCTACTTAGCTGCAGACTTAAAAGGAATTCTGAAGGCCAGAATCCCATCTTTGCCTTGGAAAAACTATATACCAATGAATTTCTAGGCATGAGGAATAATAATAACTTTCCAGATCCTACGAGGGAAAAAGAAGAATGTTTTTCTAATAAAACTGTATACTCTGAAATCCTAGTTTAGCCATCTTTTAAAAGTATAAATAACATGTGTATGTGATATGTGGTGTTTTACCGATTACCAAGAAGAAAAGACCTTTCTTTCTCTATTCTTTCTTATCGTGGTCGTCGGAGAAAAGTAAAGTCTGTTAGGTGCATATCTAATGAGACAAATCGATATGCGTAATAACGATGGATGAATATCCTTCGGCACGCCTGCATAACTTACCTACTCGCTCACTCCCTCCTCTGAACTTTCAACTAATATTGCATTTGCATTAAGGCTATCTACTTTCTTCCTATCTGCAAGGTTGTATTGTACGATGGCAATGGTGAAAGTAAGGTAGGAAAGAGTGGTATATGCGTTATAATAATGTGTAGTTTGGTATTCGGTAGTAACCGATGTAAAGAGAGAGAGAGAGAGAGACGATGGTGAGATTAGCAAAATCCAACAACCTTAAGTATTCCATTGTAGTGGGGATGGTCCACTAATGCTATTACTTTTATGTGTACTTTTAATAGTTGACTGTATGGATGGAGGACCCTAACAACAATAACGAGGTTTTATTTATTCAGGCGGACCTGTCTTCTTCCAACTTGGAAACCTACTTGTTAGAGGTAATATCGTAAATGAATGGGAGGAGTGCCACTGGTTACATACATACATATTATTTCTCAAACTTATCTCCTTAGTCAGTCTACTACAAATATAAAATGGGAGAGAAAGAAACTTAAACTTTATTTTCGTATTCCATGTACATATTTAGATAGTGGGCTAGTCTAATATATTGTTGTGTAGTTAGATTCGATCATGTAGCAAATAGGTCGGCCCTGTATTTTCCTTTCTCTGTAATGAACTAATAATAAGCAAAGGGCTTATTCCATTCATTTCCTTTTTTAAAAAAATAAGGTAAATAGAACGCAACCCAGGAAGGAATGAGACAGTCAAAGATTCTATATGAGAATAAAATATTCTTGCGGAGACTCTTCCAATCTGTTATCTTACTTTTTGTTAATAAAAGTAGAATTGCCATTAAAAACATTTCATGTAATGCAGTTGAAAGTTGCAGTACCAGTGAGTTCGTTAGTATGCTCTGGTCGTTCGTACTTAAATTGAAACATTGTGAATTCTATAGGTTTTTTAAATGAATGCATTTCTACGTCTGATTTCATTCCATTTGAAAGCATACGAACTGTAAGTCTATCCGGTGGCTTTTAAGTTTGCAGCAGTCATTGTGACGAGAATTGGGTGTGTATCGTCATTGTCGCAATGCATAACACTTTTGTGTACCAACCTGTCAGACCGCCTCGAGCTAATAGTACTTTGTAAGTAGAAATGGCAGGGGAAGTTTGGGAGTGCTCTCATTAATATGATTGCGACTCAGTCAGTAGTTGCAATCAACCCTTCCATACTAGTTGGCACTGTGTATTTTGTACTAACGCCTACTTTTGCAACTCTGATTCAAACGTCTATCATTATTACATTATTTCTTGGGCTCTTTGTTCCATGCTAAATGTCAAGTAGAGATACCAGGTGCACAAATTTGTTTGCTTTCGTTGCCATTTCGCCAGGGAATTTCGATATCCTCTCCATTTTCACCTAGTCAATTTGGAAGGAATCGATAAGAGCACTTTATAGGAACACAGGTTACCTTTAAATTTATCGTACACAGTTCCGACAATCAGACCTGAACTCAGTTATTTCAGCTCAAGAGTCGAATGACTTTTTCTATTCCTTTGAGGCTTAAACTCATTCATGTCATGATCATACCTCCTTAGGTAATCAAGCAATACAGTCACAAATATTTCACAAAACCATTCCTTCTGATATTCTAGACAATGGGGTCCCTTGACACGAAAAGGACAATTTAATATTTGCCTAGAATACTACACTTTCCTAATTTAAAATGTAAAATAATCTTATTTGTTTTGTAATGTAGGATTCTATTTCGCATACTTTAATTAAAGAAATTCTATTGTGATTGTGAATAAATTAGATTTCGAAATGGGGAAAAATTATATTTACTGAAAGACCACTGGAAAATCATTGAGATTCTTCCGTTTTTGAAACGTGGGCGACTTAATAAAGTTATTTAAGTCACGACAATAACTTTTATTTTGTTCAAATAACAACGTAACATTAAAATATAGAAAATGTAAAAAATTACATCTTTTATTTTCTATCTGCAAAAAACTATAAAACAGTTTACCATCTGAATAAGCACGTTGCCGGAAGTTAAATAAAAGTAAGACGAAAAAGTAAAAGAAAGAAAACAAATCCATTCAAGAATAACTAGTTTTCTGGAACTTTACTGTTCTTTCTTTGGTTTAGTTTCACATTTCTACCCTCTTCCACTATACTTTTAGAAGACTCTAAACTCTAAAGAAACAAAAAAATTACGTAGTTTAACGTAAAAAATAAAAACAAAAATGTACTATAGTTATTTATTTTCCAAGAATTATAACCTACCATGAAATGTTCATTCTTATTAACCTTCAAAAAATAATCGTTATTGACTCATAATTTCAAAGTTACAAAGTTACAACCTTCAACAACTTGTCTCCCAATTGTCCCAATTAGTGTACATAATCAGAATCAGCTTTGCAAAGTATGAAAATCTATTTGTCAAATGTTTATCTAAAGATTCATACAAACTTCAAATAATGTATACCTCCGATATGGCTTAAATCTATTGTAAGTTTTGAGTAGCTGCTCTAAATGTTTAAATCGGATGTTAGAATTAAAATCCACTGAAAATATTTCCTTTGTTATGAGATTCAACAAATGGGTTAAATGTAATCCATTTACAAAGCAGATTAATATCATTCATTGCATGTTGATGCAGAAAGGTAAAAATAACTTTCACCATGTTAGCGAATCCAATTACATACTGTAAAACATAAATTACAACACCAAGTATCATTCTAGTTTAAGCAAATTAATCTACTTTTGTGATAAGTTAAATAAGTTTTAAATGTATTATTACAAGCTCCGTTTTTACATAATAAGCGTATTGTATTTCACGACCGCATGTCTTTTCCCTACGAATTTTTGACATTAGAATTAAGTGAGATGATAAATGAATAAATCTCATTTGAAAGTGAAAGTTGAATCTAAGCTGAGAGCCCTTGATGGAAGAGAGAGCTAATGAAAGGGAAAACTCCTCGGAGAAAAGTCTCCCTCCTACTCGTTTCGTTCCTTTTTTAAATGGGAAAAAGTACCACCACAACTTATTTTAAATTCCCAACTTGATTAAACATGCGGATGCCACTTACTCTGTAAAATTGAGTTAGATCTACGAAATTAAAAAACGGGAAGGAACGAAATAGTAAAATTAGATAATGGTAATTATTTGCCAAAGTTTCTAGTAAGGTTTCTAATTCATATGTACGTGCTTTCACTTCAAAGACTTAATTCAAGGTTCAATACTTTTGGCACACGCTCATCTGGAGTCTTAATATGTTCGCAGTGTTCTTTTTATAGCTGGAAGAGAAAAAGTACCACTACAGGATTATCAACGTTTTGAATACAACGGGACGATGTCAAGGAAGGAAGAAATAGTGAATATTGAAAATGAAGTTCCGCGAAATGCGGAAACTACGGTATTGATTTAGTGAAGTAATCAGATTTCAACAGATTTACGAGGACTAGTTGAGACTTGAGAAGGAATGGATGTAGGAACTACGCTTTTACCAAACTGCTTTTGACTTCTTCGAGGAAAAGAAGGACCTCAGTCTATAAGTTGACTAGAGTGAATTATGGGTTGGTTCTGGTCTACTTGTATTTTGTACTTTGTACTGATATATTTTATTGCTAACTCTATTTGAAAAGTGTTGCTCGAATCTTAGAATTAATTTTAAGAGGACGAGACTAGCGTAGAGTATTTATTAGCATCTTGGTGAGAAAATGAAATTAATTACCTGACAAAGAGGTAGGAAGATTTCACCGATGGAATCATCTCGAGAGAAACGATCATAGTCGAACACATGGAGATGCAAAACTCGGCTTTGAAGCTTTTGAATCTGGAAACCTGGAAATATTTCAGAATAAAATAATAAAATTACGTTCAAGGAATAAAGACTTTCACCCGAATTCATTATTCAACATATTATTTTCTTCTTCCTAACTGACAATATAATTAGTACATGTGGCTCTCTAATATTCACAGAGTTTATATAGTTAATTCTAAAGTAACGGAGTTATTTCATTTCTCTAGAATAAATATATTATAAGTATAGCATACACTGTTAGCTATAGTTAGTTAGTGAATAGGACAATGTACAACTGAGAAAAGGTAGTCATTTTGTGCAAGCACTCGTCCTCGGAAACCACATGCAGACATGAGGTTTCGATTAACCACACGGCTAACCTAGCCACACCACTCCAATGATTACCGATGATGAATTTGATGAACCATTTGTTCTTCTTACGTCCGGTATAGAATTAGTTCGTCAGTGAGAGCATTGAATTGAAACAGATGTATCTTGTAGGTGGTACCAAATGTACCACACAACCACCACCAACCGTGAAGATGATGATGATGGTTACGGAAGTAATAATAAGTTTCCAATGAAAGTATAGAGAGAGAGAAAGAAACATAATTTACTTCGGAAAGTATATCTTGGCAATAATATTTGCTGGTGATGATAATGCCAAGGCTTAATCGCATTCGTGCTCATTCATGCAAATAATATTTTGTTTATCTACTTTATCATTAAGTCTCCCCAGGCAAGTTCATTTACTCTCTTTAAGTATGCTTCATAAAAAACTCTGAAACTACAATCCTAATTCTAATAATCCAACAGCTTGGCTTCCCTGTCTGCTCCACGTTTTTCTCTCTTTAAACTCATCATGTGTAAAAGAAGTAGATAAAAATAATGAATTTTAAACAAGTTGTTAGACATTAGAGGTGACTATAACATAATATTATATAGGTAGGGAATACACTGATGAGTGGGCACTGTACTGTATAAGATAAAAAAGTAAGGAATAATTCTCCTTTGAATTGGAGAAGGCTAAAGGTACTTCAGCTACGTTTGTGTTTTCCTGATATTATTGACGTTTGCTTGGGAATATAATATTTTATATGGAAAAAGTATTAGCTGAGTAAACTGGAGAAAACGTGTGATGAAAATAATGATAAGTGTTCTTTTCTCTTTCATAACTTTCACTCAACCAATTGAGTTTAATTGCCTCTCGTTTTACTCGCCAATCGATAACAAGTGATGGGAGTAAATTGATATGGAACTAAATTTAGGGAGTGCTTTTACAAAATTAAGATGTTTAACTATAATAATTCTATAATAGAAGTACAAAGGGAATATTTAAATGTTTAGTCTACGACGTTCCCATCAAAGAATTACTTTCTGCTCAAGACCGTGTTTTTTTAAGTAAGAAAAATATTAGTGTAGACACCTTTCAGAATTGAATCTCAGTTTTCATCATTTGCATAATATGATCTACTGTGACCTGAGAGAAAAATGCTCAGGTTTCTTTTGAAATACGTAAAGGTAGTTTTCTGAGGATCATGTTTTCTTTCAAATTCCTTCATGCCATATGGTTAAGTGGCAAATGCACTGTGAAAGCATTATTTTGAGACGAAATAACACAAAGTAGAAGAACTTTGTAGTGAAACATGGCTAGTAAACACCTTTTTGTAGTTAGATACGTTTGTGTCTATTTACTATTGTTAGCCCCAGGGGAGACCACAGACGGGAGAGTGGTATCCGGAAGACGAGGGTATGACGAAAAAGGATACGGGAAATAAAGGACAGGAAGAAAATGGGTGATAAGAGATTCACTTATGTATTTATCAACGGGATATAACGAGGATGAAGCAGTTCGGGTGGCTTTATTTCTCTCCTTTGAATTTCTGTGTGAAGAAGACTCTTCCATACTAAGCTCATCCGCCATATCCCGTGAAATGGCTACATAAAAATATCTTTGTATAATACTACGAGGATATTACATGTCATTGAATTATCTCGCTTATCATCCGTTTCGTTTTCTCCTTTATTATTCATGTTCTTTTTCTTTCTTTCGCATCCTTTCCTTTTTTATCTTTCATTTTTTATTCGCTATATTTTCCAGCATTTTTTCTTCCGGTCTGTTTTCTAGAATTAGTTCTATCGTCTACCCAACCAAGGAAAAAAGCTTACCTTCAAAATACAATGTTTCATTCCAGCGTGGGTTCAAAGTTCGTCTTTTTATCTTAGTTTCCAAACGATGTTTCTTGTCTGGAAGTAAGGTCACACGAACATAGGGATCAGAAGTTCCTGAGATATCCTTTGCAGGGAGATCTTTACCCTGTGGTCAGATTTCAAAGAATTTAGAATTATTAAATGAACAATCTATTGATCTCTCTCTATAGCATAACAATATTAGCGATTTGACAAAGCATATTATAACCGTATGCATAGTACTTAAACTAATCGAATTTCATTCTTGAACGAAGATTGAAGACATAATATTGTGAAAGGATTGCCATGTAACATTTTGCTTGTCTTGAAATTACTAATCAATCACGCAATAGCCACAAGACATTGTAGTCATAATGTGTCATAGTTGAAGGAATTGTGAAACTACATAATACAGAAAACATTAGAGTCTAATTTCATTGAAATTCACAATACTGAACATTCATTATACAATTTGCATACAAATCAACTTGGTTCTTAAGACCTCCTCAAGCCAACGAAACTACAAGGTATATATATTAAACAACCGATGCCATGTCTGCGGTTGTTTTGTTGCTAACCAATATAATGTATCCGGTATTGAATAGATCTAGACTAATAATTATTTGTACTATAGAATGCTATGTATTATATTGTAGCATAACGACGGATACCTTTTGTATATAATGAAATTGTACCAATTACTTCCCTTACTGTGGAGAAAGTTTGGAGATAGAATTAAGAAAATGGAAAGGAGAACAATTTACCCATGCATGTTTTTGGTCAAACGATGAAAGTTAGTACTTGTGACAAACAACAAATCCTTGAGTAATTTATTGTCCAAAGTACGATAAATTAGTTGATATCAATAGTTTAGGTATTTGTGTCTTTCTATTTTTCTTGTATCCATTTTATTACAAATTAACAAATAAAGAAAGGTTATGATATAAATCTCCATAAAACCATAATAATAAAGTAGATGATGATACCAGATTTTCACATAATGGATTTCATCGTATACGTTACTTGGGGCATTATGGTATAAAACGGTCTAACAGACTCACCTAAACCCTAAAAGTTGATAATAACGATGGTGAAAACAAATACAGGACTACTATGGATAGAGAAGTTCTATCGCCTGTCAAACTAAAGAGTGAAATAGTTTCATAAAACTGGTGGTATTGTTTTACACCCAATTTAATAGTGTATTATTACGATGTCCTAAGAGATTACAGAGGTAGTAAAGTTTGAAAACTACAATAAGTCAGCTCATATTTCCTTTGTTTGAAGGGAGTTAAACGAACTAACCTATGTAGCCTTAAGTAGTGGAAAACTCATAGTAGACACAAACAATAGAAGGTTATATGATAGTAGGAGGTAGTCTCATGCTAATAATTTCGTTCATGTATTCAGATATGACCCAAAACCACAGTGTAATAATATAGCAGCGTTGTTTCCTCCAGACGTATAAATCATGCGTACTAGTGACTACTAATGACAATGAAATTCATGAACCGAATGAGTTTACCTGGATGATTTTCAGGATAAGGGTTGTGCTCTCGAAGTCGTACTCTAGACTGAAATTGATTTGCCCCACAGCGTCTGTTGACTCTGAATTATCGATGTACATGTCCACCAAAGATATTGATCTATTTTGCCAGAAAGCCATCTGAAACCATAATAAACCATATTAAAACGGACATAAAGAAGTAGCGATAGTTCTTCGAATTTTATTGAATTTCAGTAGAACTTTTTAAAACAAAAGAACATTTTAAAACGAAATTTACTTTGAAACAA
>JAQFZZ010000175.1:0-27172 GCA_034696405.1 Isotoma caerulea | reverse complement strand
CTTTAGATCCTATCGCCCTTCTACTTACACTTACAATACAGACCAGACCAGACCAGTGAAAGATGCATCATGTCCCTTTTCCTTGAAAAAGAAGAAGAGAAAAGACTGATGTTCTCGGTTATTGCGTATCCTTGTTCCTTTTTTGAACGTGTGGCCATGCAGAACTAACAAAATCCGATTTCTTATAGCTTTTTTCACTCTTTTTGGCAAGGGAATTCTAAAGCCAGTAGTGAGTCAGTCAGTCTTACAATGTAAGTAAGCACTTGCAAAAGTATCAAGATTTCAGAAAAAAAACCTATTCAATTCTTATGTATACTTGTGATTCTGATTGTATCGATTTGGTCGGGTGGAAAGAATCCCTCAGAGTCCTTTTTTCGAATAAGAGTTCAATAAAAAGGAATAAAAATCTTTGGTTTGCTTCGCCCTACCAGAAAGCCATGAGAGTAGAAAAGGATTGAAAGAAAGGGTTTAAAAGGGAAATAAGTATCCTTTGAAGTGGTCTATGGTAACTGGTAACTTTGGGTCGGTTGAGCATTCTCGCAGTTTTTATAACTGTAAAGTGTCTTATTCGAATGGATATGATATTATGATATGAGAATGAATAGAGAAATAAATCTAGTAAGAGACAGACGATTATGTTTTTGTATACTATTGACATGAGGACATGAGTAATACGAGTATTATCATTTTAGGGAAGAATGAGGAATTGCACTTTTTCAAAGGGACTTCTGCTTCGATGAGTCGAAATGCAATAACTAGATCTGGCTCGATTTTTACAATTTCTTGGTAGTGCAACTCGTGTTTATTAATTTAGTTATATTGAGTTTATTCCCAGGTTGCATCTGATTAGTTGTTACTCAATTTTTAGTTGCTTAAAACTTGTTAATATGGAATTTAAACTTCACATTTTATCATTTTCTGTGTGTTTCAAAAAACTGTTTACATTTAAATTTTTAAAAATTTCAAAAATATAAAAAATGGTCAACTTTGTATTTTTTAAAAATATAAAATATAGAGTTCGTCATCATTGCTATTGTTGAAATTATTAAATTACAAAAACTGGTTTATTTTATTAAATAGCTTTTCAAAATGAAGAACATAATTTACGAGGTCCTTTCTCTCAAAACCAAAAAATCTTTTAGTAATCCTAAATTCGCAAAAACTTACTGACGTCATATAATACTGCGTAAAATTCGACCTTCCAAAGTAATAAATAACATTTAAATCTCATGTGTACATCTTGTCAAGTGTGTCAAGTCTGTTGACAAAATGCTGTGTGGTGACATAATGAGAATTTACACCTTTAGTTAGGAACTTTATACGGAAACGGAGAGTAGTAATGTCGTATCCGGTTTTGTAAGATATCTTCTTCCAAGTAGTAAAGATTGAAATTGCTTGCTGTGCTAATACTAACTGCTACTACCCGGATCGGGTTGTAAACTTCGGAGAATCCTTTGAGTCAATATTTGCTTCCGAGTTTCTCCCTAAGTCCGCTCCCTGATGATATATCCACACAGACAATTCTCTATTTACAAATACGTTAAGTTTTAAATTTCCTCGAATCGGGACCCCTTCCTACTTCCTACGCACTGTGTGCCTAAGGGGCTATCCAACAATTCATGCTTATTTTTTTGCCTAGTTTTAGGAGTTTTATTTAATATCAAATAAATGCTTAAACTATGAAAGTTTAAGAATACGCAAAAGCCCCTAAATTTAATAGGAGAGAAATAGATATAAATAAATAAATTTTAACAGGAAGAGTTCCGCTTTACGGATGCAGATATGCCAAGCATCATGACAAAATTATAAGCCCCTGCAGCGTTTTTAAAGCGTTTATGCAGCGTTTTTCAACGCGTTTATATTCTCCCTATGTCACCATAAGGCTGACAGCAATCGTAAGGCTCTAACGCTGCCTTAAATCGCCGTACAACGTATACGAATTTAATATTGTCAAATCCCTTCGTACTAGCAAATTGAAGAAGGCACTTTGGGCCATTCCAACGTCAAAAGACGCCATATACCTACCATGTTAAAAAATACATCAATTTCTCTCCGAAGGTAGGCATTGTCAAAAATACTGCAAAAAATTACGATTTCAATGAAATAAGTCCCATTTCTGTAAGTTTGCCAATATTGGAGATATTCGATTTCGAAAATGAAACATGGCATGGAAGTCTGTCCCCAAAGGGGGGCATGTTTCATTTTCGAAATCGAATATCTCCAATATTAGCAAACTTACAGAAATGGGACTTATTTCATTGAAATCGTAATTTTTTTTGCAGTATTTTTGACAATGCCTACCTTCGGAGAGAAATTGATTTCATTTTTTAACATGGTAGGTACATGGCGTCTCTTGACTTTGGAATGGCCCAAAGTGGAAGGACTTAAATGTGATCTACTAATGATGTATAATTTTGTTTTGTTTATGTTTGTTAATATGGAGTGTAAACTTTACATTTCGTAATTATATGCATGTTTCAAATTAAGATTATTACATTTTTAATCAAGTTTAAAATATACCAAATGTTACAAAATATGGCTAATATTTGTGATTAGGATTTTTTCAAATTTTTATTTTTCAAAGGTTTTATTGCAAAAGTATTTTTATTAAATCACTTCTTGGAATGTAAAACAGCATTGGGTAGAAAATAGAGAAAAGATAAACACAGAAGTTTTTTAATAGAGAAATAAAAAAAATGAATAAATTTTAGAACAGAAAATTTAACACAATTTATTTAATTTTTCGACGGGTTGTCTTATCTTGGCGAATGAGAATGTGTCAGTCAAGCGTCATGGTGAAATTAAAAGTCCACCAGCGCCTTTCAAAGCGACGCTTTCGCCTAAGCTCCAACTTAAAATCCCCAACGCTTTCTAAAATCAGGGTACACGATTTACAAATCCCAACACACAACTTGCTAAAATCTCATCTTAACAAACACAAAACACACGCAAAAGCCAATTCACCTCATCTCGGAATCTTCCTCCAATTTCCTCTCGACTCCCCACCTCAACCCAATTCCAATTCAAAGTGTAACGTAACCTAAGGCCCTAACCCAAACAAAACTTTGACCTTTGTTTCCCTTCAAATAGTAAAACCACCACCACAACCACTGACTGATACCACTTCTCTTTAGCGTAACACACACACACAAAGTAAAATGGTTGGAAAAGCTCTTCAAGAACAAGACCACAATCTCTTGTTGCAACTTCCAAAAGTTGCGAAAACTTTTGCGATAAAACGGTCTTCAATAGGTAATTTAGGGGGAGAGAAAGTCAACTCTGGTTTCCCTACAATCTGTACCCAACACCCTATCTATCCCACAATACCACATCCTAGAAAATGTAAAAAAAACGCCGATGCCATCCAATTCAATGGATTATTAGCTTGTCTAAAGCATGTAACCGAAACGGATCCGGTTGCGAAATTTTCTTTGTATATTCAGCAGTTGATATTATCACCCATAGTCAATAGTTGATAGTCAATAAGCCAAGGCCATATGCCTTTTTTCTATGTTATCAAACTTGAACGGATTTCTCCTAGAATTTCACCCCGGCCTAGAAAAGAAACCTTTGAAACTTTCTCCAGTCGATTGAAAAAGTACGAACCACACACACTTTGGATTTGTCCAGAAAGCACGTGCATCATTAGGGTTCTAATTTACCCACTGAACGCTATTCTGTGGGCCTGTAGTCCCTTTTTGACCATTCGGTCTAATCCTATTTCTGATGTTAAAGTTTCAAAAGACAAAAGCTATTGTACTTACCGATTACAAAAGCTTATTTATTAGATTTTATTTTATTTCGTACTTTTGGTTTAAAAGGAATTAATCTTCAAAATTGTAAGTTAAAATGTTGCGTGTTACAACGTATTGAAAGATTATTCAACTTTTCTTACCAAATTGAAGTTACGTATGGATCTGAAAGTAAGATATAATTTAATTTTTGAGCAAATATATTCTATAAAAGACGTCAACCTGAAAATTAAACTCAGAACTATGTATTTTTAATTATTTTATAAATTTTAATGTCCTACACAGTCAATTGAAACTCAATTGACATGTGACAAATTACTCAAAAGTGCTCTTTAATTTTAAAAATTCACTTTATTATACTATAAGGATTCATCCAAAAAGCAGGTCCCCCATTTTTGGGTTCTGATTACTCCGATTTACCCATTAAACATACAACTTACCCTCCTTTGTTTTAAACGGGTGTTTTAAGGTGCACAAAGTCGCTTTGGCAGCTAAAAAGTGCATCCTTTCAAAGACCCAAGGGAAAGACAGGTTCGTGTTAAATGCTCCGCAGATCAACCCCGTGGCTATCAAGGGACTTGAAGCGCCCTTAAAACCCTCATTTAACCCATAGGGTACCTTTTATTGTTTAAATCAGCTCACCTGAATAAAATAACGCACGTACTTTTTGGACGTACACTTCGATAACAAAGTAGTTTCAGGGCCCCAGATCAGTTACGGATTGATGGTGATGCATGAATTGAAATGTGAAGCGTAATTTTCCCCTCTCTTCCATTGGGTCAGCAAGTACACTTTCACTCATATTCTGTCTACGTGGGAATGTGGGATTTGTTAATAGCCGTGGTTTTGGTTTTGGAGGTCAGCATTAGATTTCTATATTAGGAACTTCACTCCATTCGACTCATCTTTCATCGTGACAGTGGTTGGTTGTTTGGTGTCACTCTTGAATCCATATGCATCATTTCAATTTCTCTCTCACAAGTGATGGGAATTTCTCCACGCATGATAAACATCAGAAGGAGTTTGATCTAGATTCTCAAGTCTTCACTTTCTCTCTTTCCTTTTGTCAATAAATACCAATTCAGAGGCAATTCTACCATTATGGGAACGTCCAAAAAGTATGTGCCTCATTTTAAGTTTATGATCAAGTAAAAAAAATACTGATTTGATTTAAGGTTTCAAAGGGGGAAGGGGCTAAAGTGCTTCGAGACGCTTGGCAGTCCTGGCCTTGACTATGGCAGTCTAATTGGCTGTTTTTCCCCAAAATATAATGCTTCTTTGAATTCATGGATAAAGCAGCAAGCTGATTTGGTATTAACGAGGCATCTACTTTATTTATTTTCCTGCTTTCACGTACTTTATGAATGACATTTTAGAATTAAAGGGCGCTTTTAAGCAAGTTATCTCGCGATTGAATTTCGATTGTTTGCAAAACAAAAAATGATTATTTAATTTTACATTATGCATGAAATTTTTAGGTGTGAGACGTCTTTGACAACTTTATGTGATAAAAAACTAAATTGTACAATTTGTAGATATCAATTCCTCGATGCATTAGCAAAATTGTTCTAAGTAAGAAACTTGAAACTATATTAAATTATTAAAATTAAACCGTTTTATTCATTACGACAGACCAAATTAATTTAATCAAAAGCATTAGTATTAAATAAAATAAATCCATAAAACTTATAGTAAAGAATATACTTAAACTAAACTTAAGCGAACTTAAGCAAATCTGTGCCTTTGGAAGCTTAACAATTATAGTCCAATCCGAAAGATACCAAATGCCTTCATATTGAGCTAATTTGTCTACCAAACCAATTGTCCCTAAACGCTTTTAAAATACCCTTTTAACCCACAGAATAGCGTTTATTATAGATAAATCTGGTAGCAATTGTAACACATTTCTGCTTTGTTAACAACTTCGATCAAGGCTAGGTAAATCATCATCTGAAATAAAACACGTGCTTTTTGGAAGAATCCCAAATTAATGATAATATCCGTAGGAAGGAACTGAACGCTATGGGTGGGTCGGATGGGTGCACCCTTGTGTTGTGTACGAAGTAGACAAGGCCACGTCAAAATCTACACTAATGATTAAGGAAGTAGGCTGTGAGTAATTAAATTCCTATCAAGTCATCTCTCCAACCCGAAATCCTCTATTTCCCTCAACAACCACCGTTCAAATAAATTCTAAGCTAAAACCCACCTTTCTCTACACAATAATAATACACACACAGAGAAAAGCAATTCAATCCAATATCCCGAAAATCCTTATCCACCCAAAGCCCATTTCAATTTTAGGCAATTGCTTTTTTTCCTTCGGTCTTATCTTTATCTCTTTTGGAGAACAGGAGCTGGAGCGTGAAACATTGACCAAAGCATAGTGACCACGATACCTTAGCAAGGACACACGCACACACGCAATTAACGATAAGAACTCTTATAATTACTTGCTTCAACTTAACATACATTCTATTATACTACTATTTTATGTTTTATATAGATATTATTTGTGTCATATAGTCGCACATAAAAGTGCGTGCCTGCTGCGTGTGGATAGGTAGGTATTGTGTCCAATATCCAAGTGTCGAAGAGAAAGCAAACTATGCTGGACTGACATAACATGAAATCGACCATTGAGGACGACATTCAACATTAGCTATATCATTATTGTCACGGGCTAACAAGCCATCAACTCTGTAGTACATTTTTTATACTGGGAGTAAAAATAGTAAAAATCAAGTTGGATTTTTTATATTTTAGTGTGATGGGCTGAAAGTTGGAAATAACCAATTTAGAAATTAGCTTTCACTCAATCACTTTTAAACTGTGAAGGCAAGACAAGGGTCGAGACTGGAAATTATTATTTCATATAATAATAGATCAAAGCAAGGTTTTATTAGAAACTAGTATGAAAAAGCAATTAAGGTATATGGTACAAAATGCATTGGACTTTTTGTCATTGGACACACGCTGCGTTTCTTGTTTAAAAAGTTTCGATCGAAATATGTGGAAGGAAGCTTAATCTGAGGTTTGTTCAGTTTTTAATGTACAGGGTGAATTTTAGAAAGCTGGAGGTGTTTTTAATTTTTCATCGAGGTGTTTTTCTTAAACCTTGTTTTTTAGAATGAATAATTTTTTTGACAAACTTACAAATCCTAAAAATTATACAAAATATTACTACGCCCTACCCGAATCGTATAAAAATAGATTTTAAGAATTCAATTTACAAGAGTTTTTTGGCTTTAGATTTTTACGGTTTCTTAGAGCTTGAAACTTTTATTAGCAAAGCCGAAACTGCAACTACTGCCATTTATTAACTTCAATTCACTTCGGGGCCGATAATTTATTCACATGACCTCAAAAAAAGGCTTGTTAATCACATTTTTACATAATTTCAATAGAAAATTTTTTATAATTCGTAACTTAATTTATATTATACATCAAAGCCTAAAATATATTAAACTGTAAAATAAGTTAGCATCATAGCAATTAAATTTTGCACTGGTGTATGAGATTTAGCTGTTGGATTGAACAATGTGTTTCCTACAATTTATGTATAAGTTATACATTAGAATGCGTCTGTGTATGTTTTAAATTTGATATATTGAAATAATCAAATCAGTACGTGGTTGAACATCTTTATCAATTATAGTTTTTTAAATTCGAAACAATCAATCAATAAGCCACAATGTGAAATTTTTTCAACAATTCGTTTTGTCTAAACTTTTATTTAATACCAAATCAAATCTTGATAGACTTATGATTTGTTTTTATATTCGTACAAATCATGTCCCAGACTTTCTGATATTTTAAATTAACTTTGCCTCATGCACCATAAAATGCATGAGCAATAGCTCCAAAAATAAACAATTGTCATCTTACAATTAAATAGGTCATTTAAGCTTAGTAATGCTTTTTTAAGAAATTTTCATTGGTGAAATTTTGTGAATATTTCAAAATACTTGCGTTTTTTTAGTCTTTCATTGAATTTACAAAATCAAAAACCGTTCCTTTGAAAAAATTACAAAACCTCAACTCAACCAATCCCATAAAAATCCAATCCTCCTTACCAAAAAAACATCAAGTCCATCTTCCCCACCCACCCAGGCGTCACTTTTATTATTAACAAACTGAAAAAAAGTGTCCAATAATAAAAAGTAGAAAATTGAGCCGTCATCGCCTCCCTCCATCATCATCAAGATGATCGAATTAAATTCACTTAAAGTGCGGATATAAAGAATAGACTGATTGCCAATTGAGAAAGCTTTCCCCTCTCTTCTTCCTTTCTCTTTTCTCTCTCTATGACAAAATAAAATGTTACTTATTCCTTTCACTTTATAAAACTCGGTGCACTTTACACCTTATATCCATTTTAGCGTGGACACACACAACTGTCCAGCCATCCATTACCAGCTCATCGTTTTGTGTAAAGGGAAGCAAAAAAAGAGTGACTGACTGAATGAATGGATGTCCATTGTCCAGTGTCCAATGATAGTGACATCAGTGACAGGGACAACGACATATCGAAATAACCGATCGGCCATCCCACCCTCCCACTCTGCAGCTTCAATGAGATAGCTTTATCAATTAGAGAAAAAAATCTACCCCGAATATTTTCAAAAGGATAAGCGGATAAGCCTTTATTAAGCTTTCACTCTTTTCAAAAGGTATACAAAGCAATTTTTCTCTTCTCTTTTTCTACACAGGGTGATAGGTCCAGGTCTTACGTTAGAGAGTTATTATTATTGCTCGGGAGAGATGCACACACAGTTACTTTTGTCGCAGACTTATAATATAGGACAATAAGTGTAGAAGTAGAAAGCATGTGGCCGTAAGTAAGTTTCATATAAATGTGTACTGTAACTGTAAGTATTAAAAGATAGTAAGGTGAGTGAGTAGTTGATTTGATACAAAGAGCTTGGAAAGATACTTTTCCTTCTTTTGTTCGTTAGAAACTATTTATATTTCCTAATGGTCCTTTTTTCTTCTTGCGAGTCACTTCTCTGTGATAAAATTGCGAGAGCTTTTTGGTAGGGTTTGAAAAATATGGAGTTGGATTTTTAAAAAATCATATAACTTGGTGGTTGTCCCTTTAAGGTTATGTTTCAGGGGTACTCAATAATTTAATTTTTAAATTCAACTAGTGAAACAGAATACCATTAATCTGTTGTGTGATAAGTGAAATACGATGCACTCATTTTTTTTAAAATGTCATATTTGTTATGTCATATGTTATGTAATATGATTTGTTATACACAATTTTTCAAACTTTTAAACGAAATTCCTAAACTTTTTAAAAATTAATTTACATTTTCTACAACTAAATTTCAAGCTTATCACAAAAACCATAATATATTTCTTTCGGTCCAATCTAATCTATCCCTTACATTTTCCTCGAAAATGCTGCAATTATGTTTGCATCTTTTTACCCTGCACTACTATTTTAAAACATTTATTTTATATACCACAACCACATGCAATTTTAAATTGTAGCCAAAATGACCAGGTCAGGTGTAAGGTATAATCCCACATTCAAAATCATAAAAAGCCAAAAATCCCAAACGTCTCTGCTCTTGCATCTTATAAAAAAGTAAGGAACTTAAAACCGGGTGCAACTCACCCTAATTTGTACAAATTCGTTGAAGTTGGACTTGACCATGGTGGCTAGTGGAGTGGATATCGAGTTGTTCAGTGGTTTGAACTGCTATCATAGTGTTCCATGGTGAAAGTCCCTTTAAGAGTAAATGCAGAAAGTGAAGAAATGTAATACCAGCGTTGACCGTGTGGTGTGTATCCATAATAAATATAGCCGAAAGAAAGCCCTAGGATATAAATACTATAAAAAGCATGCAATGTGCAATGGTCTCTGGAAGGATCGCAGCCGAAGGGGCTTTATAATATAAGAGTAATTTTTTGTTGCAATCGTTCAAACAATTGTAGCTATGTATGACTGCTGCACCGGTGGTGGTGGTTTTGGATTGGTATGAGTCTGATGATAGTGCACACAATTTCTGAATTGATAGAACAAAAAATGTAAGAATTTCTCCGCTCTGGGTTTCCTTCCACATACATCCACTTTCTATTTATCCATTTCATTCACTCTCTGGTGCAATGCAGTTAGTTCCATGCACCAGCTCTATCAGATAATTTTTTCCCTTTTTTATCCCTTTGTTGCGGTTCTTTGATTAGAAAGAAAGGAAAACCCGGAATCCGGAAGTCTTTGATAGAAACCGAAGTCAACACGGGTTGTGTGTAGTGAATAAACTTATGCTGAATGAAAAGAAATTTAAGGTATTTTCAAGGCATTTTAGAGCAGCATTCTTCCATATATTTTTTTACTGGATTTTTACGTCCGTCATTTGTTTTAAAATTTTAGAATATTGTTGTTAGACACATTTGATGCAAGACTCACAGATTTATACAGACAAAGAAATATTCAAAAATAGTGTATTTCTTCTTTTCAGTATTACCATTCACATGTCATATAATATAGCACTCGTAGTAATTCAATAACTTAAAAACGTTTATTGAAGTTTTTAACTCCCCAATTTGTCTTCAAACCAGTATTGTATAGCATCATCACTTTACGCATATGATAAATCTTAAAATGATCAATGGTTTACAATTTGTTAAGGTTGAAACGAACTGAAATTGGGCAATTTGTTAACTTGATTTTGATATGGGACTTTTTAACCTTGTTTTCAACGCATTTCGATTGAAAATTTTAATTGCTAAAAATTGTTTTTAAAAACTAATACTTTTTGAATGTTTTAAGGTTTTTGCCAATTAGATTTCGATGCCAAATAATAAATTAAAATTAATAATTATTTTTTAATAATTTAATAGATCCCCGTCCCCATCACCATCAGTTTACATTCCACAATGAGTAAGATGCAAATGAACAACAATAAAATGATAAATGATAAAATGTCAGATCAAACCACAGAAGAGAGATCAGCCTTACTGTAAAGGGCGATCTCTCTTCTGTGAGATCAAACAACCTTTAACCTTTCCATTCCCAAACATTAACCCTTACCCTATGCTCCCCTTAAATAAACAAAAAATCCCCCTCCAGCCACAATACTCCTCTTGGCAGGCATACACTTAAATAATGCACATTTACATTTTGATAGAAATGCAAAAATGCAATTCCCCTATTTTAAACTTAGAATAACAAATTCCTGGGAAGGTATCTCCACCCAAGGATGAAATTCTATGCACATACTTTTAAAAGTAATAGTTATTATGTTAACTCTAAGGAAAGCTACTTGAAATAAGTATGGGAATAATATGTAAGTACCTTTATGAAAACAAAACAACCTTTTTTTTAGTTCAGACTTGACTTTCATCTCAGGTCAAAACCCTTCCCCTCTTATTTCTTTCAATTTCTAAAAGAAAGAGACTCTAACCCTTTTTATTCCTAGGAAGAAAGTTTTTTGTCTAAAGTGAAAACAAAACATTGTGTAAAAAAGGAAAACCCTTTTTTGTTCAAGTAACATCCGACCTTAAACCTTAGAAAGTAGAAAAGCTAATGGAAAGGACATGAAGACCCTCCCATCCTTCCTCGATTTACCCTTTGGCCTTTGTCTATTGTATAGGAAAGGAAAGTTTCACTTAAGTTAGGGATTTACATGGACTTGTAATGTAATGTGAAGTGTTGCGTTGCATTGCATCAACCTTGTCTATGTGACACCTCTACACGTATATCACTTTCGCATTCTTTTTTTTCAGTGAAAGTTTTTTTTTGTTATATGAGTAACTTTAATTTTTCCTTTTTTAGTCGGGTTTAAAACAGAAACTTACAAGAATACAACCGACTTGTTTTAAAGGGAATTTGCTTAATTAGTATCCATGCTATTGTGTGTATTTTTAAAATGGCTGAATATAAATTATTTCAATTATTGAAAACTTGAAATCATAGCCTAATTTAAAAAAAAATTACCTGAAAATTATTAACTTTATAAAAATCGATCTCCATTTTTAATTAAATGCAATAAGGAAAAGTATATTTGATTAAATGGTAAGGTGTAAAGTATTTAAAATCTACGAATTAAATTTATTAAACGCATAGTTTTAAAACTCTATCTTCCACTTTCCACTTCCAAAAGCAAACATTCAGAGAGCAGAAAAACTTAGCCCAATGTGGAAGATGATCCACCTTCTGCTTTAAGGCAACAAATATTAATACATATGCTCTTCCATAGTTAAATAGAAAAACATTTTCTGAAAGTAGTTGTGTAATCTTGTAATTACCATATCAGCCTTCATGTCTTATCGTTAATTACGAATAGGAAGTAATAAGGAAAAAATTACTGCAACTGAATTTCGGAAGGAAATCATGTAAGGGGCAGGCAATCATGCATATTTGATGCACGATGTGAAGATGCGATTAAAAAAAATTTAAAAAGATTAAATGCGAAGGAGAAATACATATTTCCAAATATCCACAGAATCGTAACTTTGAAACTAAAACTTAAGTATTATACCGATGCCAAAAAACAAATTATACTGTAAAATTATTATTTTTTTGTTTTATTAGATGGCAAGTGGCAAGCGTTAAATCTAGTAAATGATAAAGAGTCAGACCAAACAACCATCTACCTTTACATGCCCAAACGTTAACACTTACCCTGTGCTCCCCTTAAATAAACAAAAAATTCCCCTCCAGCAACAAACTTTAAAGATTTGTTTATAAATATAAACAAATCTGGAATTAAACCTGCATTTAATCAGAATATTTGGGTATACCTTAGAAAATGCGCTTACTATAGAAGAAATCGTAAGAAGTAACGAAATTAATGTAATTGTTAATTAACTAGCAATATAATAAAATAAAGTAAACTAGTACTAGTGGCTTAAGTAAACTATAAACTGTAGTCCATTCTACAACTCTTAGTAATTAGTTCATTTCTAACAACTGCCCTGTAATCAATAAGTGAGTATAATAAAGACTATTCAAATTCAAATTCAAATAAATTAAAAAAAAACACACCTTTCTATGAAAATTCAACAATCATGAATTTTATGATCAGAAATAAATATCAACATTTCGAAAAACACAGTTAATTATTTTAGAAAACTCAATTTATTTTGGATTTGCAATGTTGATAGATAAAATATGAACAACAATAGGAGCCTTAAATCTAGAAATATTATATTACAACATACAAATACCATTCAGAATTTCGCTTATTTTGCTATAACTTCACAAAACGCATCATATAAAAACTTCTCCTGCCAATTAAGAGAAACTTTTAATAGATAACTAGAATATTTACCGCAAAACAATTGGCATGGGTTCGGAAAACTCACCCTGTCTGCCGAAGGCATTCTCTGCTATGACGATAAAGATATAGCGATATCCCGGCGGAGCGTCATAGTAAATTGTAATGTTAGAATTTTTAATACACCATTGAATATCGACTTAAAATACAAAATTGCATGAAGATTTTTACCTGTTGTGCCACTGTAAAGTCATCGCTTGTGATAGCGCTGGTAACGTTTCTAATTTTTTATACGGTTTTTTTACTACTCCGGTAGCGTTTAATGGCTTTAATGGTCCTTGGCAGAAAAATATTTCATATGAAGCTATACTTTCGTGTTGAGGAGTAAGCATCACTGTCCATTGTACTCATTCCATCTGCCTCTATAGTTAAGGTCAGGTCTGGTCACGGAGGTAAATGTTTCAGATTGCGACCATGAAGCTTATTTAAACCAGAACCAGTTACACGTGGAGGTAAAGGTGCCTATATTGAAAGGAAACAAAGATATTTTAAATAACTTGGTACAGATCAATAAACGGCCGAATCTTTAAAAATTGTAGTAACCGATAAGCTCATGTGACATTTGAAAAGAGAATTCTAGGAAATCTCCCTAAATATGCCAACGTCGACGAGTGTCTGCTTTTTGTAAGCCCGTGTGGGATATGTTCCAATACAACGCTGAGTTATTGAAATGAAATGCGTCCGGTACGTAAAAAACGTGATATTTAAACAAAAAAAGAAGGAAAATAAAATTTCAAAGGTTTTTTAAAGAAAAAACTCGTTCATTTCTTCATAATAATTTGGAAATTGGAAAAATATAGTAATTTTGCCGACCGAGTGGGGTAAGATGGGAAGGCTAATAGCCGGGCGTGAACCGCATCGCTGGTTAATTCGGCTATAAAATTAGAGATGTTACACAAATCTTGTGTTAAATCTGTTGTAATATTTTTAGATTTTGTACCCTCCTGCGCTAATTTGACATTTTAAATTTTAATGTGCTTGAATAATTCTGCTGCAATTTTCTAAACGTTACGTCAAAATCCTTGAATGCGTTAAAAAAGAATATTAATTACAAATGAATTCAAAGATTTTTAAATCGCATTTTGCTTAAAATTTAAAAAATTTTAAATTATAAATTCGAATGACAAAAGGACAAAAAGCAGGGTTAAAAAATACACATATCTACCACACGATTTGTGTAACATCTCTAATTTTATAGCCGAAATAGCCGGTTTGGATATCCGGCTGCCGGTGTGCCTATCGGCTGTCGGTTATTAAAGTAAAAATAATTCAAACCAATTTTTATTGTCTCAGGATATGCGAAGCTACACAGGAAGTTTTTACTGTATTTAATCTTCCTTTACTTTTTTCTTTGATGCTTTTTTCGTTGCTTTATCTTTGCTATATCGAGAATTAAGTAAAATCATCTGTCACAACATTTTAAAGAATGTTTCTTACCATAAGGTATATACTATAACCCGCTGGAACTTTATCTGCTTTAGATTGCATTTTTGACTCACTACTGGTCGGAGTGGATATTTTCACTGTAATTCAAATAAACAAATACAATTTGTAATTCGTTTTATATATTTTCAACACACAAATTTACAGACAAAAAATCACAAATAATTACCACATCCATAGCTGCTGAAGTCTGCAAATCTGTGCTTGTTTAAGTAAACGCCTGTCATTTCATGATCTTCACGATATGACACATTGTGAACCGTTCTTAAATGTCCCAAGAAATGTCTGAATTCAATAAGCCCTTGATTACATTCTTGAGTAGACGTAAAAAAGCAGTTTGATGGACTGCAAAAATTTTAAATTTTAGACGTAAGAATAGTATACAGGGCGTTTCATAAGGATCGGGTATATGGACATTAACATGGGATACAATGTTAATCGACCTACCTCAAGAGATAGGGAAGTTACTATGGGGAGTACCCGATACTTATGAAACACCTTGTACTATAACTAGACGGGACAAGGTCCCCTGATTCCACAAAATTCGACTAAAAAAACTATTCCGGAAAGCGAAATAAGGAGTTGGTGCATCTAGGGCTATGGAAACATAAGTACAACTTTTGAACTTCAAAGTTTAATTAATTTTGATTGGATAAAAATTTGAATTCAAACGGTTTGAATTTGAATTTTTCAAAAATATCATGAGAAAAGCAAAAAGTTCATTGCAAAAAGAGATTTTTTAGAATTTGAGTTCCACAGAATGACTCCATTATGTTACCATTAACCATAGTCCCAGATGCACCAACTCGAATTTTAGATTTTCGGAACAGAAAATCTTGTTGATCGAAAATGAATGTCGCGTCTAGATTATCTTCTAACGTCTTTGATAATTTTAGAATTTTGTTATTAATTTAAAAATATTAAATTACCGAAATTCACATTCTTGAGCAAGATGAACTTGCATCGTGGCTACGCCACCAGGTCTCAGTCCCTCACATCCACAACGGCTAAATTTGCATGAAAGGTTTGAATTCGAGATAGAAATAGGTTTGTCGAAGTTTTCGTAACCTTTATTCCAGCTATAACTCATTTTAAATTCCTTTAATTTAAACTGATTTTAATCAAAATCTATGCATGTAATTATATATAACTTGTTTGTGGCACAATGAAGGAACCCTGCAACCTTATTCCAGTCTGAAGTGTAAGTTTACAAATCTAGTTGATTCTGTTCGTTACAAATACTAAAAGCCTTAGGTAGAATAACTCCAACAGCTATTTGCTCCAATATTCCAATATATGATGAAAATGTTTAAAAAACTATATGTTGAAAACAATTAACTGCATTCTGTACGGACATGTTTAATGTAAATTTTGATGCATGATTTGAAAACGTGATTTATATTATATTTAAGCAAACTTATCGCATTTAATGGACCATTCTTTAAAATGTAAATCCTTCTATACTTATTTCAAAACTTAAAACCATTCCAACTTAAAAATAGAAAAATTTCTGAATTAAGACCGTGATAAATCACAATTAAACATTTTTGTAGTAAAAACATCAAATTCTGACTGATTAGCTAACCTGATACAACTACGATGGTGATTTCATATGTACAAACAAATAACCAGATTTAAAAAAATAAAGTTGTAAAAATAGAGCCCAAGTTACTAAACGGTAGTAAAAAAATAAATAAGCACACATTACGAAATCAAACGAAATAGTTAGTAAGCAATATGTTGCTAAAAAACCTTTCCTTGAGAAAGTTTTATTAAAAGTTGTTAAGAAGTGTTCTGCAAAAAAAATTGCGTTCTACACCGAATTTCAAATAACTTGTGCAGAAATGTTTTCTAATGTTATTAATAGGTTTGATGAATTTTGTTTACAATACAAATAAATATAAATGAAATAGATTCGAAAATGTTCACAATGAATTGGCAAATTGGTATCAATTGGATCACTTTATCATATGAGGTTATTATTTTATTTTTGGACCGTGTTTGGGGTCTGGGGTATAAGTCACCCTATCTCACTACGTTTAAAAACAAAATTTTTTGTTTGTTTGGAGTCAAGTCTGTGAACCTTAAACTTCTTGCTTACCAATTGGAATCTTCCTCGAGCTGTGGCTGTGGCTACTTGTATCAGCGCTTGCAGCATCGTGTCAATCGTGGCAGAGACTGTTTGCACTGATGAGTTTATGCCTCCCATAGCGTTCACTTGTTTTTTTATATTTACCGATGGTCGAGCCTTCTGTTCGAAAGTTGACGAAAAAAATCAGGAGCAATTGTTTCAACTTTAACGCTTGTACAGGCTCTTGATCTAATGTTAGCTAGCCTTTGATAACAAATGCGATGTTCAAACGGTCCAACCTGACCTGTAGATTGAGAATCAATTTTAAAAGTTTTGTCAACAACAATTTTAATCTTATCCTCCAAAAACATTCAAACTTTTAAATAAAGCGTTGCATGAGTTTTGATTTAATAAATGTAATGATTTTATAACTTCCTTTATATTTGTATTGTAAGTGTACAACTCTACACTTTAAATTCAATTATATTCGTTTCAAGTGCAAAATTTCTAAACTAGAATAATTCAGGATGTCAAATGGTAATGTAGAAATCAGGGTGAATGTGTACGTTTGTTTGTAGGATACTTAAACCTCATAGAACGGAACAGTCTTCAGCAACGCAAATGCTTTTGCATTCTAAAAAAATGCTGTGCTTAATTTCTGCAAATGAACTTGTAATCTTATATATTTAAAATCGTAATTTTTATTTATCTGGTAGGAGAAAGAAGCTCAAATTAACTATATGCATTTTACAAATCCTGAGCCTGACCACGTGAAACTTCCGACATGAAACAAAAAGATATATATCTTATATCTAACCGTACTTAAGTAATGTGTTTATGTTTTATGAATGATTGAACAGTGTCAGATTTCGGAAATCAGAGCTGTACTCAAAATGTCTTTGTAAATTGTATACACTTACATAAAGAAGATTTTGAATTTGAATTTTATGCTTGATTTTACATATAATTAACCTGATGAAAGTATCCCGATTATTTGACGAATAAAATATCCAGATTCCAAAGAAAAAAAATGAACCTAAAAATATCGCATCAAAAACTTTACAATATCATCCATCGGAAACCCTTTTAAAATTTTGTAAGTGATACTACAGCAAACATCATCCAATTATAAGGAATGAAATTTACTTTCATTTTCATCCTATCATTTTCAATTCTATTCAACTCCATAATTACATCAAATCAAATTACGTAGAAAAGAAATTATATGAATATGTTTAAGTAATTATATACTATGCTATATTTATGTATTATATTCCGATAGATTAAAGTATTATTTTTTTCTCGGTCATTTGTTTTCATTTCCTTTCGGTCTGAATTTGTCTTTTGCAGAGATAAGAAATAATTGAAGGTGGAAGAGGACTTAATTTAAAAAATCTGGCTCAGAGACACAAAGATTTTCATCGGAAGTTCTTTGCCCAGGAATTGTGTCACAGAGGCCACAGGATTTAGACAAATTGAAGACACTTTGATGAAATGGGATTAAAGAAAGAAGTTGAAATTCAAGTTTGAATTTTTATACTCATGACAAGGATTTACGTTTGAATTGTTGGCTAAGGTAAGAAACATGAAGTTAAATAATAGTCTTTATTTAATTCTGTGGTAAAAAAATTCAAGCTTACTTCGGTATAAATTAATTACCAACATTTTTCACAGTCACCTGTACTTTGTAATTTAATAATTTTTATACCTGAAAAATTAAAGAATGTCGGTTAGATAACTAAAAATTGTGAAAAGTTTTGAAACTATAATCTATAAAACAAGTATTTACATTTCCTTTCTAACAACAGTATGAACAGTTTTTAATATGATTCTATCTCAATTAAAAAGTTTTAACTCACAATTTTGTCAGTAAATGGAACAGATCCCCCTATTTTATATTAACTTAACCATGGATGAAAAAGGCAGAGTAAAAACTACTTGAGTTTGCTTACTGCTAGGTATGAAAGATTACCAAACAACCATTGATTACAATATGAATCCAAATTCTATTTATATTTTTATTTTAAAGTCAAAAACTCAAATTTACAAAATTATATGATAACACCACTTGCTACATTTAAAATTAATATTGGTTTTTAAAATTCTCAAACCATACAAAACCTTCAGCCTTTTAGTATAAAAACGAAATATAAACTTAACTATCACTAATGCCTCATGCCAGCATGCTAATTTTGATGCAAGATGTGATAAGTTCTGTATGTGAAAACGCATTCAATTTCTGGGAAAATAGGTCGTACTATATAGTTCAGACTTCACAACTAAACAATTCAAAAACAAACAGAATTCAGACATTTCGTAAAGTGTGCCAAGTGCTAACACCCGATCACCTCCTAAATCTGATTTACAAAATATATATGTTTATAATTTGATCCGTAAAAAAATCCCAATCTCAAAAAATTCCATTTTTTATTTTACAAAACTCAGTTTATTTTATAATCAAATCGAAATAGATAAAATTCTTAAAAAGGAAAAGAAACTTTGAAATATCAAACTAAATGAAACTTTAAATTTAAAAATATGCAATCATAACAAAATCTCACGATTTCAACTAAATCCATTTAAACTTTTTATAATTTGCATACTATGCATAAGGTTTTACTGTTTTACACAATATATAACTTTCCTTGCAAGTTTATTTTATTTTAGCTTCAGTTTATTATATTTTGAAAGCAAAACGCTTAGTTGAAACTTTAAAACGAAATCCATTAAAAATTTCGCGATGTATTTTATATACATGTATTTATCAGTATCATTGAAAAACTTTCACACTTTTACGCTACCAACATAGATTGTAGTTTAAGTTTGATTACATAATTAAAAAAATTTCTACGCAATAATTGACACATGTTCGGAAAACTGGCCTGTTCTGCCTATCTCATCCACTGCTCTGATGATGAAAAAATAGCGGTTTCCCTCAGTCAACTATTAATTATTGAAAAAAATACACTGATTAAATTTTGACATACAATCGAAATAAAAAGCGAATGAAAGATTTCTACCGGTGTAAGTTTATAAGCCATCGGAAGTGGGAGTGGTATAACCTCTCCCATTTTCCTCCACGGAGATACTTTTCCATGAGAATTCGGCATTACTTTGCAGTAAAAAATGTGATATGAATCAATTTCTTCGTGATGATGAGTCTGACTAACATTCCATGATAGAGCGATCCCATCTGCCTCTTGAGTTACAATTAAGTCTGGTCGCGGAGGTAGCTTTCTTAAAACGTTCCCACGGTACTCTCTATCAAATGTACATAGAGGTAAAGGTGGCTATGAAAAGGAAATAAAAGCGTGTCAATCAAATGTCATTTTATCACAATATAATTTTTCTTACCAATAAGATGACCATGTTCGCAATAGTAGAGAAATGACTTCAAGCAATGAAGCTATGAGATGAATTTGAGAGATGAGATGAGATGAGCTGCTTTAATGCTTGGCAAGTTTTTTAATCTGATAAAATTCAGAGTTTGAGAAAAAAACCGATAGACTTGCTTTTTGTTATCAATTTCAATTTTACACTGTCCCATATATAATGCAAATCAATAAAACTATCTTCCGGCCAGTCTGTGGCAAATCAATTCAAATCTAAAATAATTCAGCAAAATATTTCAATGTTAAATTGTAAGGTGTAAGGTAAGTTGTTCACAAGATTAATGTGCGGATTTATATACTTTTAAAAATCTCCGAAAAGCTATGTTTTAGATACACAAACGTTTTATAAGTTTAAAAAAATTGTTTCTCTTTCAAAAGTTTTTTTCTTGATTCTTGTAGAAAGTAAATATTATAAATAAGTCTTTTAAATTTAATTTTATATTTTGAGTCTTTTAAACTCAAAATATACAATTGGTTATTACGAGAAAGTTGCTTCAGTATAAAAGGTACAAATCCTCATCACGTGAAATTAACATAAAATATTATATTCAATGCCTAGATAAATTCTTTGTTCATAATCTTTAAATTATCATATCATCCTTTCTTGTTAAAGTCAGCAATAGGAAGACATTCAAACACAAGCAAATCTAAAATGGAACTTTATGTAAATAATGATTTGCATGATAAGACAATTTGATTTGTTACTAAAT
The DNA here is from genome assembly GCA_034696405.1 of Isotoma caerulea. Lineage (NCBI taxonomy): Eukaryota > Metazoa > Arthropoda > Collembola > Entomobryomorpha > Isotomidae > Isotoma > Isotoma caerulea. Next base: position 6,514 of record JAQFZZ010000175.1, on the reverse strand, counting down.
CCAAAACGAAGTGAATGACACTATCGTTCATACATTTTATTAATCTGATAACATTATAATAATGATTTGATTTAGAAAATATCAGGATTTCAAAAAAAACTAAAAATGCAATTTATTTGTCCGTTAAAATGAAAAGATGCAATTTTTAAAACAAACAACGATAAAAACCTTAAATCTAAAACTGCGTTTTAAAAACTATTTACTCTGATTAAACCAGAGATTCATTTAAAATTTAACAAATATGTAATACTTACAAGAATTCAAATTCTATTTTTTGACACAAGACTTGCAGAGTACAAGAAGATCAATTTAGAATGACATAATTGGCTTAACGTAAAATAAAAATAGGCATTTGAATTTCTAAAATCCCAAAAAAAATCTAAAGCATAAATAATGCAACTAGTTAATTAATTATCAATTCATAGACACGTGAGATTTGAGATGTGAAGCCATTTTCATATCCTAAGTGTTCTTATCTTTCTCTCCTTTTCATCCAAATTTACTAACGTATGTAATCTTGCCGTCCCACATTATTAAATTCTCCAAGTCGATCGAACGCACCGGTGCATTGAATGCTGCAATACGCTTTATATGCTCGTGTCAACCTGACTTTCCCACAGAGACAAAAGCTTATTTTCGCTATAATCTTCTGATTTTTGTATCTTATTATAACGTCCCATAAGGTTGCTAGCACCATGTGGAACGTCCGGAATAATTGAAAAACAGCTAAATGAACCGATTCCACATGGTGACAAAAATCTTTGAATTGAATCAGCTCTCCATTTCAGCCTTCGGTACCGGTGAAAAAGCAAATTAGTGGACTAAAAAGATTTTAAATTAGTTCCGGCCTATTTATATTTTGTTAAATTTTCTCAGTAAAATTATACAACGAATTATTATATCAAAATTAAAATTCGTGTATATTATTCGTATTTATACTAAAAACCACAAATTTAATAACTCCGACGTCTATATATTTTCAAATCACCACTTAGAATTTGATAAACTGATAAGATGATATTTCTTCCTTTGAAATATTATGGAATGGAAAGCAGTAAACGTAAAGCTCTACAAACAGCCATAGGTGCACATGGTCCTTTTCAGTTTATAAACATTACTGAACTGAAAAAATTAAAATAGTGTTAACTTTTAAAAGAGACACTGATGAACTATTAGAAACTATTAGAAAACTAAACAATTATGCTGTTAAATGGGCTAATATTTTCTTTCTAACGTAGCCCATACCCTGTCGAAACACACATAAATAAGGCCAAAGGCACAATGAAAGGCATGACTGATTTCAAATCTATAGATTATTTAGATTTACTCATGTAGAAAATAAATGTATCCGATTAATTAAGATTATTTAGTTAAGAAATCATTTTGTACTTCACAAAGCTATTTAATTTTTGAAATTTAAAATGGGCAGTTCAAAATGTTCAAATTCATAAAAATGCATATAAATACAAAAACTTAAAAATACTCAATAATCAGAACTTCATAAACTGTAGTAATAAAGTTAAACATTGATTTTGATTTTAATCCACAATTTTACACATTTTTAAATTTCATTAAAAGACGATACATAACGCAACAAAAATTGAATTTTTATTTCATACAAAATCCTAAAGTCCTCAACCTCGTTAGCACAAAAACAAAAAAAAACACAATTGTACCCTCCAACCCACCACCGATCACCATCTTAATCTTAATCTAACTCTTCTCTTCTTTAATTGGACTCTCTAGCATAAACGCTGCGCAATATTTGTAGACGATGTCAATTTGATCGTTCCAAATATTCGAATCGTCATATAATCCTTTACACGGTATACTGCCAAAAACGCCTTTCCGTTGCCGGACTGTTTCAAACTGACTATCTTGAATAGATAAGATTGGTAAACGCCAAGGTAATTTAGGGGTCGCGTTTTTCAAATCCTGAAAGAAAATTCCGCTAATTAATATATCTATTTAGTAACTAAACTAAAATTAATCATAATTTGTTAAAAATATCAAAATTATTAAATTTAAATAATAATTACTTCAGAAGCTTCCACTGGTTTTGGTTTTTGAATCGGAGGCTTCACAACGGCAAAATACCTTGAAGCAGTTTCTTTATTCCCCACAACAGAAAACCAATACATGAGTCTATCATTCTCTACTTTATTATGTTGGATAAAAGCCTTATCTCCTAGTAGCTTTATCGTAATGTTCACTGAAAAATAAACACAAAAATAGATTATTTTTAATATCCTCTCAAATTTCATTCATATAAATTTGAAAGACAAAAATGAAAACATTACTCCGTCCATTTTTGCTAAAATCTGCTAACTTTGTCCTCTTGATGTAACGCCCGGTGTCTTTGTTCCCGAATATTTTTAATTTATGAGAACTCATATGGTTTGAAAAGTGTTCCAGTTTGATTGTCACTCCGTTACAGTCTCCGATACTTGTAAAAAAGCACCGTATCGGGCTGCAAAAATTAAATTAAACGTTTCTTTTCTTATGCGATTGATTAGAAACAAATATTTAGATGGATATTTTTATGCTATAAAGTTTAGGAAATTTTAGGAAAAGATGAAGGTAAAATGCTTTTTTGAATTCTAAGTTGGTCATTAGACCAACTTAGAATATGTACATGTATAATTTCATGTAGTTAGTGTATTCAGAACGAATTATCTTATTAATTACTGCATTAATTTTTGGTACTGAAAATGTACACATCAGCTTCACAATTAGACAATTTATAAAATATTGTTATAAATTTATTTCAAAATTTCAATGATTTTTAAAGAATACAAATATTTACATTGAAATGCCCTTTCGATAAAATCATTGCAAGAAGGGCATGCTTATATTATAGCAAAGCATTTATTAATCCTTTTTGGGACTATTTAGAATAAACGTGAGAATTTATAAATAATTAACTCAATTAATGAAAGACGACTGTAATAAAATATTACCGAAACTCGCACTCTCTCGCAAGATGAGCATTCATCGTGGCCACTCCCCCATGTTTAAGTCCCTCACAGCCCCAATGCCAGTTATCGCATAAAGGGCTGGAACTGGCTGTCGGAACCAAAAGTTCATCACAAAATCTGTTATCATTATTGCACTTCTTAATTTTCCTATCACGATAACAAGATTTACAAACAACTCCTCCAATACATGTGGGACACTCGAAAAACGGAACAATAACTTGTATGTTGCAATTGCTGCATTTTAACAAGACGTTATTTTGGTCCATTTTAAATTGTTTTTTAAATGAAACTAAATCTTTTTTATACTATTTAATTTAAAGTAAGCAGTAACTGGATAAAGTGACTTATTGTAATCTTGTTCAATAATTTCTTTTAATAATTAAAAAACATAAATTTTCTGTGTGAATGGCTAAAATATACCTTCAGCTTTAGGGTCATAATATAAAAACTAAATTTTGTAAAAACATACAAATGAATATGCAAATTGGTAACATAATCTAAATAAATTATGCATATTCAAACGAAGCCTAAATACCTCACTATGTCATCGGCTACATTTTTAGTACAAGAAAAAGATGCTCTTCTTTCTAAAGTTATAAGCTATTTTCTATTATCTTGTAAATTAATTAGCATAGTCTTCAAAATCATCATTTACATTTAGGAGAAACAGAAGTTTAAGTAAAAACAAAACACAGAACTTACATTAACAAATGAAATGCTTGCAAGAAACAAAATTGAATTTTTACACGAAGGTGAACATGCTAAAATGCCAATTTTATATCTTAGAAATAATATTAGAAGCTATCAGATTAGATCTATAATTTTTTCATGTTATTAATTATTAACAGCATAATGCATGTTTTTAACATTACATAAAAACTTTATTATAAAAGCGATTAAAATCTGCTACGTATAAAAAATTAAATTTCATTCTCTGAAAGGTTCTCGATGAAAACGTTAGGTATTAATGTATCTTCTTTCTTTCTTATAGACATCCGTAATGGACAATTTGATAATGAGAATGAACTTTAAGTATTACAGACAAAGTATTAATATTTACAAGTCCCCATCTTCATCTGGCAATGCAACTTCAGCAGCTTCCTTGAGACTCTTTTCAATCTGACGAAGCCACACCGGGTCCATCTTTATCTTCGGGGGAGCCAGAGCAGGCATAGCTATCAATTCAAGGTCAGGGTCACCCAAAAGTTTCCTAGCGAGCCACAAAAAGGGCTTCTCAACATTGTAATTACTCTTCGCAGAGACATCAAAGTATTTCAGAGTTTTCTTCCTATGGAAGATAATGCTCTTAGCTTTCCCCTTGGCATCTTTGACATCCAACTTATTCCCACAAAGGACAATTGGGATATCTTCCATGCTGTCACCAGCTCGGACAAGATCTCGATGCAAATTTGGCACATTTTTGTACGTCACACGGGATGTAAGGTCGAACATTATGATAGCGCATTGTCCCTGAAGATAATAGCCATCTTTCATCCCTCCGAATTTTTCTTGTCCTGCTGTATCCCAGGTGTTAAATCGGATGGGTCCACGACTGGTGTTAAAATCCAAGGGATGAACTTCCGCCCCTAGGGTTGCCGCATAATTCTTCTCAAATTCACCTGTCAAGTGACGTTTTATGAATGTGGTCTTTCCTGTACCGCCGTCACCAACAAGGACGCATTTGAATGTTTGGACGGGGATTGCTTTATTGTTGTTATTAGCCATCTTCACTTTTATATTTCGATTTTACTATCAAAATTTTATATCAGATGCGACAATTCTAAAATTCTGATAACTTTAGGGGTCTCAGATTTGGAAATTTTCTAATTCTTAAAAATCCTAGGAAACTAATCTTTCTCTCTTAATTTTAGGCCATATGCATTCATAGGGCCGAGGCGACGAGGCGGGTGTGTCATTTACGGAATGTTTTTTGTAAAGAATTTCGGGTTTATTTCCAGTGTTTTACACAGTATGTTTGTACTCAAGGCAAATGTTTAGAGTTAACCATGGGGTTAAATAGTAGACAAAATGGTGTCTTTATTTCATCCTGTGTTGTAACTTGGAAGTGTTTCAATTTTAAAATGTACAAAATAAACTGAATTTTTTAAACCATAAATGTCTCTTTTAAAATGCTGGTTGTTAAAAATTAAAAATATTATTTTTGTGTTTCTGCAGTGCCCCTAAAATTTTTTTAATTGAAATATGTATCTTGTCATTATAATAGATTCTTTGATGACTAAATTAATATTGTCAACCCGATTTTTTTACTAATGGAACTTTTCAAACACTTAAAAAATAAAGTTAAAAAGGTATAAATGCTTGGAATCTTTCTTTAAAAATAGATTAGTATAAATATAAGATTTTAAAAGTAAAAAATTAAGTTAGTTAATTATCCACTTAAACCATAATTAAATCGAAATCTCAACTTCTTGTAATTACAAATATCACCTTTCATGACAAACCAAATTATACTTAAAATACAAACGTTCACCTTATGTTTAATTAAACTAAATTGTCCCCACTTGCCACTCCCAAGCTCAATTCAATTGGAACAATTTCGATAGTTTGGTTCAATTCATAGGCAAATTTTCTACGTGGATCCTGATTTGGCACAAGGTTCTCAGGTTCTCACAAGGTATCCTTCCGATACTAGGACTGGTCAACCAGTCATTTCCAAACTTAATTTCATGCAAAGGTACAACTGGCAAAGTCCAAGGGAATGGACGCTAAAATAGTGCACAAAAATTGATGACCTTATTTTATGACCCTAAAAATATAATCACTTCAGTGCAATCAATCAAACTATAAATATTTTTGTACTTACATTAGTATTTTCATAAGAAAGTCTTGTTACTTCGGATGGCGGATACATAATGACTACATACCGCGAAGCAATATCTTTTCCTCCAATTACAGTAAACAAATAAAGTAATGTCCCGTCTCGTACTTCGTGACACTGTATGAAAATGTTTCCGTTGAATCTCTTCGCCGTTAAATTTGCTGCAAATTCCAAATTTAAACACAATCTATAAACATTTTTGAAATATTTGCCTAAAACAATTTCGTCAGGTTCTGTCACAGGTCTTAAATTTCGGAAGAAAAATTTATCGGGTGACCTAATCACATTTAACTTAACTGAATACTTAACCAAAAAAATTCAATGAAAGTATACAGGTACTTACTTCCATTGTATGTTACGCTATCCAAATTATTATTCAGAGGATATCGTCCAGTCATTTCATTACTACAGCAAATGTGAATTTTATGTAGTGTTAGCAAATGGTCAAACAGTTTTATTGTCAATTCAAAGGGTCCTCCATTACAGTACAGCCACAGTCCCATGCGAGAAAGCAGGTTATTCTCCTGTAAAAATAACAAAAGGGTCTGCAAATAATGTGTAATGGTACGTTTTTAAGTGTAAAAATATTAGCGACAACTTTAAAAAGAAACACATTAAAGCCTTACCGATAAGTACATTCTGCAGAAAGATGCTCCAGTATTGTAGTCGGATCAATCATTTATGTACAACCTTTGAG
>JAQFZZ010000174.1:0-27257 GCA_034696405.1 Isotoma caerulea | reverse complement strand
GTCCCTTGGAACCACAAGATTGGGACTTTTCTGGGGGCTTGTCTCTTCTAGATACTATATATTACTTATTCTCTGGTTTTGGAAGTGTCGTTTCATTTCTCTGAATTTTGTTTTATGAATGAGTCATCTAAGGGAAATGATTAAGGTTGGAAATAAAACTGTGAATGAATATTGAAATACATTTGAGAAATATTTTTTAAGGTTTTAAGCTACCTCCTGTACATAATTTTGAAGGAATATTTCAACTTTAAATAACTTATATAACGGTTTCATGAATTACCAATAGTATAATTTTTAGATTTGCTTTTGGAAAACATTAATTGCAATTAACTTATAATGACTTATATACAAAACTAACATGATTTAATGGAATAATTGCAACTCTTTCGTATAAGAAACAAGTTGTCGTCAATCGATTATGGTTTCATTGGATGTAATTAAGTTTTACTTTTGGCTTTTAAAAATATTGTTTACTTGAAAAAATAATTTAAATATAATTGAAGCCACCGAAGTTTTAAAACTGCATTTTGATGCATGATTTCATTCATTTCAGAATGATAGAATCATTTAATGAAAAAAACCACACTATATGACTACAATCATAAGGTAAATGATCTACTGACATGAGTGAGTGAGTGAATGTGAGAAATATGCAAAAATATTTTTTGTAGAAAGATACATGTCAAACTGTAACTGCAAATATAGTATGCAAAAAACCAGATAAAAAATATATTTGATAAACTTCAAAGACTTTCAATTTCTAATAATAAATGCTAAGATACATACTTAACACTAATTCAGATAATCACATTTCGGATTTCAACCTTGAACTTTAATTTAATTTATGCTCGCTTTGAACCGCTATGTTATGTGAATCGTGCATTGATACACAAAAACAAGTAAATATCATGTCTTTGAAACTTTGGATGAATCAATAAAAGGTAAAGAATGGTAAAATATGAAGCGTATGAACAGTAAGGGAGAATTGTTCACGGCTGAGTGATCTAGAAGACGAAATTGCTAACCACAAAACAATAAAAAAAGGAAAACGAAAGGTTATTTTTCACTAAGAGTGAGACAGACTACCTTTCATCCAAACAGGAGCTCGCGTCCCACAATAGTTAACTCCAGGACATGAGGTTGGAATCGTATCTCCTGCAAGTGAATTAAATCGGTACCAACCAGGAACTAAGTCCCGGTCGCACAATGCAACCTCTCTGAGACCTCCGGACCCAAATCTGTAGTTATAACTCCTTCTGGGTTCATTACTAATCACTCGGTGGTAATTAGGATGACAGGGGTCCACTGTTTGACGAGCTTGTTGATTACTTGGCACATCATGATGATTGAACTCATCCCGATCCCGATACCTGTGATCACGATCTCTATTCCTACATACACACACAAGCACAATAAAACACGAGAAAAACGAAATAATAACAAAACTGAAATTCCTAGAAAGTTAAGGATCTTCACCTTTTTTGAGATCTTGCGGAGTATAAAATAGCACTAAGTAATAGTAGGCACGTAAGAAGAATTTCGAGTTTAGACATTTTCCATTTAATATAAATCACAAATCGTCAAAAAGATTCTGATTTCCGTGAATAACTCAAAAACACATGCAATAATAAACTCTAAGTTGAACTGGACGTTTTCATGAAGTGACATTGGCAAAAACACCAAATAAGAAATGGGCACTAGTAACTTTCCATAGGACGGTGTCTGCGATTCAGTTGACATGACAAGATAATCACGTCTGAAGAGATTTCATGTTAAACATGCTGAATTAAGGTAGCAAAGAGGTGAGTAGGATTTCTCGAAAGATCTTTCAAAAAAGCGTAGGGATGAAAGCTTGTAATCTTGCAGTTTTGCTGAAGTATTCAGTATGACTAAACTACTTCAATAGTATTATTACTTATTACTTCTATAGAGTATTATTATCAGTGATTTTTACTTATTCAGTACTGTGTGTAGGATTTTGGGGCTGTAAAATCATAATGTATCATTCATTTATCATATAAATTAAATAAAAGTGGAGGTACACCCTTCCTTTCATCCCTCTGTTGTAAATGCCAACTAGAAAACTGCAAAAAGTAAGCTTCATTGTGCTGTGACAACAAAGAATGAGTTATTTGTGCTGGTAATTTGCTTCCATGTGAATACTTTTATAATACTTATACCTATTGAACTGTTTTTATCAAAATAGATACCACCTAGACGTTAGACCACAGAAAACCATAGAACATCAGATATAGAACGATATGTGTTAATGATTTTATACTGTCAAAAAGACGAGATCTCCACAAGGTTATCAAATTACTGGTCTTGACTTGACAAATCATTTACGTTAAACTTGGTAACAGGACGAGGTTTTAGTTCTCCTGAATGCAAAACAATTTGCTTGAGTTTTTGCTTGCCGAAAAGACATTTTTCTGACGAATTAATACTGAGTTGAGACGTTGAGATTGATTCTAATTATCCTTTTGGATGTGGTTCACACCATTAATTTATCATAATATCCCATATGTATACACGTATAACTCTTATTATGGCTCTTTGGCTACCTTAATGTCAGTTTCTGGTACCCTTTTATCCTTGTAAAAATCTACAAACCTATTGATTCATGCCAATTACCAATCCTACCTAATTATTATTACTGTAAAATGTATTGTAATGTACTTAATGAGAAAATGAGTCATTAAATGCTAATAAATTTGAAAACTACAGAAGAAATTGTTTGCAAGGTTTACATTTATAAGAGTTTGCTCGTGTAACTCTCCTAAAATCAACCCAACCCAAACGAGTTGGGCTATTTTAAAACTAATTATGCACGACGAGTTTAAATTATTTTTAGGCACAAACACATAGGACTTTATAATAACGTTAAGTTTTAGTAATTTTCAGATTTCGACTTCAACATAAATGATATATAAATCGGCCTATACGGACAGAATTTAATTTTAATGCTTCGTTCAACACAAACATATACTATGCTTTCTTAATCTTAATTTAGACGTATGCTTCATGTCAAAATGTAGATCGTTTTCTCCCAACTCTTGCAATTCTTTCGTGAGCGAGACTGATGAGTATCAAAGTGAAGAAGATCGATTCTGTCTACATTTCACAAAAGTTGGAAACTATAAGTGCCACATCGAACTATCTGTGACAAATGTTTGCATGATACAAATGCATTTCAAAACTAATGGTCGAATTATTACTTGTTGCACCTCACAGTCTAGTATCACTATGTCACTATAGATACGATTTTTATTTTTGAAACACCCCAGGAAGTTTATTACTTCAATTTCTCAAGTTCGTCCATATATCTCAATTTTTGTGCATGCAATGCAACGCAGTTTTACTGTTATTATTAAAAGCATTAAAAACTATTGTACTTATTTGCGACACATATTTTTTAAGCGTATAAGAATAAGGCTAATAGATTTACTGCTTATGCCAGTGAATTTCGTGAGGATTTATAAACAATAGCGATTAACGACAATGTCACTTATCACTTTTTTACTCTTACTAAATGCTCTCTAAATGCTTATTTTTGAATAGGTGCAATAATATATAAAAAGCTGTATTCTATAGATATTTTACAAATTGTCCTTATTTCACACAGAAATTCATTCTGAAAATACTCGACTCGTGATGATTGTAATGTAATGCGGAAGAGATCAAGTTCAAAGGCTATAAAGGGAAGTTCATTTGACTGGAATTCTGTGGAAAACATAATGATTAGTTTTAAGCCTGAAACCTGTAGTTTATTACATTATCACATTTTACAAAATAATACAAAGCGTGTATGTGAATTACACAACAATTTCATAATCAGCCATAAGTTTAATCAGCATACAACTTTACGCCCATTCATTCATATCAGAAAGTGCCTCATCTAGTTAAATGCTATCGTCATGCGATTGTCGTCTTAAAGATAGATTAAAACAAATGAAACAAGAAATGGTTTTCTAAGAGAAGTGGGACGACGAAGTAAAACTTACAAACTTAAAGAAGTTATCTTGCAATAATAATATAATTTTATAGAATAGTAACTTTATAAAAAAATCTGTGAGTCTCATGAGTCATCTCCAAATGATACCAATGATGCGTTGGATTTTTAGTTAAGTTATAAATTCGCTTGTCCACAGATTTAAACATTATGTTTTTGCAACCATTGATGAGATTGCTAAGCAGTATTATCCAGCCAGGAAATATTAGCCTGTTTGTTTGTATTGTGATGAGTCGTGTCGTGAGTATGCCTATGGCCTAGCTAATTATATCATAAATTATGTAGCATAAATTTGAAAATTTAGTAGGTCAAAACGCAGTAAATTATTCACAGTAACCGAGATATTTTTTGAAAAGCTATTAATAAGGCAAAATATTCTTCACTCTGGAAATGAAGACCTCTGCTAAATACAAAACTCGAAAAACGAACTTATATACCGGCATGCAAATGTAAACATATAGCAAAAACATGCTTGAAAATAACAACATGGCTAGACGATCTAGATCTGACTCTGAACTTTATTAAACAATACAAAATGAACTCCTCGAAATCATGATTGATTGGTACTGTTCACTTTAATCATGCTTACCTCATCCTACGCATTTTTTACATTGACTGACAAGGATTTAGATGAGCAATTAGGAAATACTCAACCACATTACGATTCTTAATAGCTGACGACGTGGTGAATCATTGTAATTTAAGTAATTTTTATCTATTATAGAGAGATATTGGATGATACGAGCTTACTTTCACTTCGGGAATCGAATCACTCAATAATTGTTGACTATACCAAAGTTACACCTGCGGAGCTACATTCAATAATATGAAGTAAATGACATGGCAGCTAGTTTTTGCATAGCGAATTTTCCGCTTGTATGGCTTCTCGCTCTCAAAGAAGAATACAAACACATTGTTGTGTGATTTAGATTTAGAGTAACATAATTATTATATTTTCAGTAAATCTTTGAAGGCACCAATATCAGGCATATAAAATAATACTTTTCGTTAGTCACAACCTACTTCCTACCTAGATTGAAGATTATGAGTAGAATTTGTGTTTCGTTCATACATAATTTATTTCTCAATGCTGAAGTCTTCTAAACATGACCAATTGCATGTAACAGAAGTTATAGAACTAGGTAGTAATGAAATGAAGTATGTTATGGGAAGGAAATGGTAATCACAATTTTTGTAATGGAATAGAAGTAAGAGCCAATAATGAAAACCTTGGAATGTGTATAAAGAGATACAATTTGCAACAATTTGTAAATGAGTCAACAATGTTGACTCTTACTCTTATTGACAATCTCGTTGACATCTTGAAGATCTGTAATAGTTAAGATTAGGAGTAAAGGTAAAAAACCATATAATACATCGTTATAATAAATAACAAAAATTCAAAATCGGCATATGTACTACAAGTATTAGCCACTGCCATTATTTATTTCTTCCCACCATTGATTTTAAATACAAATCAAACTTTTTATAATGGAAAACAATCGTCTAATAAACTGACATTAACTTACTCTTATTTCATTATATTTGCTAAGAAAGAGATTGTAAAGAATACGGAAATGCTCGGTAGTTTTTGAAATTCTATTCAAAATATTTCGAAATTTAAACTCGATACACTAAACTACGTACTAACTGAATTCGAAGTAACTTCTTTCCAATGTTTATCTACTATTTTCTTAACGTGAACTACGGAAGCCTCCTTTTCTCCTTGTACATCGTCCACTTTGTATGGAGGAGAAATTCTGACTTCGTTCAGAACCATAATTTTGTCGCCATCCCAGGCAACCTCGTCGATTCTAGTTTAAAATTGAAAAGAAACATTTAATTATTGTATAATTGTTACGTCAGAGCTGGATAGAGGATTTTCAAATCCTCGCACTTCAAATAACTAACTGGAAAATCTGTTCGTACGTCTTTATGATGGTCAAGAATAATTTTCGGGCTTCTGGGGGAACACCAGCAGATAAGGCTCGAATTCGGGAATATTTAATTGCAGATGCTTTTTGTCTTCGTTTTTCCACCTATAGTAAAAAAATACACAATTATAAAAAAATGTATTATTTTTCAATAACTTTTTTTCATATTTGCTCAGAAGTGATCGAATTCAAAACCGTTAAAAAATCATGAAGTTGAAAATCTACCTTCTGGAAATCAACTATCTTGGGAATCTCCGTTGGTGTCGGATCTTCCACGGTAATTTTATCCATACAATCAGTATTTATCAATACGAAATCAGCAGTCCCTGACTTCACAGATCCTGCAGAGCCTTAAAAATCATGTAAAAAATCAATTATAAATACAAAGTTTCAACGAGGTATATTAATTTACGATATTGGCAATCGACATCAATACAATATTGTAAATACGATTAGATCTAAAGAAGTTTTGACAGGTGCGAGGTGATTTCAGACGGTTTACTGTACACTTTTTGTAGTGGTAGTGTGTAATGTAAGCATTTGATTTTGAAATGCTTTGCGACCTCGTAAAATTATTTTATTTATTTTGTATTTGATAGTACATAGTATCATTCCATATTCAACAAATCTACACCTCAAATGTGAAATAAAAATTATATTTGGAACTTATATCTTATCTGTCATCTGTGATCTGAGTGTTTTATGTTTTGTATTCAACGAAACGGCATATCTTTGAAATAGACGAGAGTCGTCTAAGAGGTTCGTCTAAGAGGTACATGTTTATGTCTATCTTTGAAATGTCAATTTTGCCAATCACCAATACAAAATACACACAATTTTAAAATTTGAAATTCAATACACAACCCACAACCGAAACTTATGAATAGTAAACTTTGAACTTACGGATCATAACTATCCGGTCGGTATTACTAAAAGCGGCAACTTGTCCTTCAACGTCATCCCCTTGGAATCTACACTTAACCTGACTTCCGACAGTAAAACAACCTTTCTGAGAAATATCAATGCTTTTGTCATCCGCCATTTTCATATCCGATCCGTCCTCAACCAATTAAACTTGTAGAATCCGATTTCAAATAAAACTTAAAAGCTAAGGTTAAAATCCCGTGTGTATTCTGTGTTCTACAGTGCAGTAAAGGACACGTTCTCCTACTGCACTTCACACTTGACACTAAAAATAAACCTTTTACAACTCAGAGAGAGTATTATTGTTATAGGAAAACAAGTCAAGTGAACTCTCTAACGACGGCTTTAATTTGTAAAAGAGAGAGCCGAGGACTACAAAGTCAGCACAAGATTAAGAGTAAAGAGAGTAAAGACTCGAGAAAGCCTTTATGCGGTAGTTTATACTTTAAAATCAGCTCTCCTTTGTCTTTTGTCGTTATCACGTGCATTCCCTCTTCTCCCTAATAGTAATAGATCAAAGACCGTAGATGCAATGCAACATATTCTACACTGGACCAATGTGAAACTATTGGGCAAAAATTATCACCATCATTTGCTTCCAGATTCCAAACTGGATTTGGATTTGAATTATGACGATATTTTTTTATCTTTATCTGATGGAGAGTGGGGTTCTTTAGTTAAAAATAAATATATGCAAGTCAAAATATAAATTTTGATAAAGGGACAGAAAGAGACAATATAGATAGCTTAATGGACCTGCATGATCTTTTATAGTTTTGCATTTCTAGCAGTTTTACATTTACGAATCAACTTAAATTTCAAAGCCAACAACTGTCTGGGATGATGGCAGTAAATGATGATCCGTGACATGAATGTACAAAATTAAATTATATAGTTATCAATCGGTAGATTGCGAAGTCAATTCATACCGCATAACGTAGAAAAAAAGTTATGCAGATTCTGAGACATTTAACTACTTTCTTTTTCAAAAGTCAAACTAAAATATTTATTTACTTCATTGCAGCAATTCAAGTGTTCACAAAATTAAAAAAGAAGGGCATTTTGTTAATGTAGTCTGAAAAGTATGTCATTAACAATATTTTGTTTGAATATCTTAACAGCTACCATATGAAAAAAATATTAGATAACAAATAAGTTATATAAGTCCTGACGATAAGTATTTCCTCAGGCAGAAACTTTGCCTTTGTCTAGGCTACTACTACGACTCCTTCGAGATCGTTCGTCACTTTCATCACGTTCATCATCTTTCTTTTTCTTCTTGCTCTTAGATTTTTTTCTGTCGTGGCTACAAACAAAAAATGAATATTTATAATAAATTAACAATTGGACATTATTTTCTTTGAATTAATATTAAATAACGTTATTTTGCTTCTTTTTCGTCTTAATATTATTAATCAAATGCAGATAAAGATTTTAGATCAAGTTGTGGAAAAAGAAACGGACAAGATGGAAAATAATGTGATTGCAATAAAGCACAGTACCTGGGAGATGCTCTACGTTTTTCTCTATCCTTATCTTTAGTTGACCGGGATGGAGATTTCCTCTTTTCTTTTTCTCGATCTTTCTGACTTTCTACTTTCTATTAAAAAGGAATGATGAGCGTTTGCTTTTTATTTAAATTAAATTTGAATTTTTAAATTCATTATTTACAACAAAAAGTGAAAACTTACAATATCAGATTTGTGAGATGATTCTTCATTTTTTACTCCATTTTCCCTCCCATCTTTATCTTTTGTTCGCTCTTTATCTTTATCTTTATCCTTGTCCTTATCTTTATCTTTATCCTTGTCCTTATCTTTATCTTTATCCTTGTCCTTATCTTTATCTCTCTCTTTATCCTTTTCTTTTTCTTTGTCCTTATCCTTATCTCGATCTTTATCTCTTTTAGATTTCTTTTCCCTTTTCTTAGAACTTGATCGCTTGGAACGGTGTGATCTGCTCCTACTACGTCGACTCCTTTCTCTATCCCTGCTCCTGCTTCTACGCCGGCTTATGCGAGTCGGACTGGGACTGAATTGAAATAATATTGCGATACAAATTAGTTTCACATTACAAAAATATGAGATGAAACAAGCTTATAATAATATTGCAAGAATTACCTGCGGCGAACTCGTCCACGACTTCTGCTCCGACGAACTCTTCCACGGCTCCGGCTTCTACTTCTACGATAGAAAATTTAATTTAAAACTTTGAATTGATTCTGTCCTAAAAACTATAACTTCAACAGACTTTTTAATCTAAAACTTACCTCAAACCACCTAAGGACCGAGATATTGAACGAGATCTCTTCGTTCGTCTTCTACTACGAGATCTGGAACGACGGCGACTGGAACGAGATCTTGATTTTACTCGAACTCCAGAAGTTCGACCTGAGTGACGACCTCGGGAAACGCTGCGACTCCTTCTCTTTTCTTTCGCAGTTGCAGCTAAGGATAAAAAATCATATAAATAAAGTAATCAAAACGCTTGTATCGAACACCACAAGTATTATGGTGTGAGATTTGGCACATCATACAACTGAGGACAGAAAGTTCCCGAGTCTATTATAATTACTGTAAAAAAGGTAATTCAAATCTGTTCAAAGCAGATAATACTTTGTGCCTATATTGGTATATACTCGAAGCCATCTAATACTGTACCTTAGAAGACTTATGATTTTAAAACATTTTAGTGACATCAAGTTTGTGTAGCCAAAGTATCATATTAGGTATTACAAAATTCGGGTTCGGCAACCTTTTGTCCGGGGATTTACTATGCGTTAACCGCAATGAAAATAAATCAAGCTTATACTTACTGTCAAGTCCATGGGACAGTAATGTCTGCGTTTGATGAGACATGGCCTCCTCAATTTCTTTCTGAGCGGCTTCATTGGTCTTAGCTTGTGGCTTAATGATAGACTGTGTTGCATGGTACACCCTAAATTTGAAAAAAGTTAATTAGAAATAATATAACAAAGCAGATGTCAAGAAGGTGAACGATTGGATGTGACAAACTAGATTCAAATAATTCCCTTTTCTTGCTGTCGATTATTAAAACTTACGGTACAAGCAGTACCATGTCTGATGTTTTGTATATGGAATATTATGAAACGAGAACATTGGGCAATTGATTATTGTGGAAGTACTCACTTCTACGCAACTGGCAAGTCAAGTAAGACCTAGTGAGAGGGGCGAGGATCCGCCTAGCAGCTATTCAGACTGTGCCTTAACACACACAGAACAAACAAAAACAAATGCACGTCATCACTTTGATGCTTTTTTGATAATCACTCTGGGTGATATCTGAATTTGAGTAGGCTAATTAATAAGAACATAACAAAGCCTACTGACTGTGAAAATCCCGAGGCCTAATATCTAACCAATATATATTACCAAGGACAACTATAGAGAGCCAATAGTTCATTCATTTTCGCATTCGAGTTTTTCCGCTGGTCCGGTTCCAAGCCAGTCCTTTAATGAGGCTCCCCCACAACACTGATTACAGAAAAAAATCAAAAAAGAGAATCTACTTCAGATATGTTCGATTGGCGAGAAAAAGTAATGAAGAGGAATGAGGATAGAATTTTTAAACTGATTGAGATTTTTTTTTAATTTCAGAGATGAACTTCAACCCAGTGGTTAATTTTAGCGTGGGATGATTTGCAACCCAGAACTCCTGGCCCGGCCGCAATCTTCACTCACTCAAAAGCTCTAAACATTAATTTCCCTAACATCCTTTGCGTACAAATGACTTACCAAGCATCAGTAATCAGTATTCAATGGTAAACCTCTCTTTCCTCACTTGATTTTCACGCTCGGGTAGTTACGATACTTAAAAATATCAAAAAAATAAAAAACAGCTTATGACATGTCACCATTTATGAAACCAGGACTTCATAAAAAAGCATTGTATATTGGAAAATTGTTATCGAACACACATAGTGGACCAAATATTGAGAAATCAAAATCCTTTCGTCATTATCTCATGGGATTCACATTGAAAGATTAAAAGACAAAAACAAACAAAACAGAAACGGAATTTTTAAATGCAGTACAGTGTAGAAGCTAATTATTTAACAAAAAATTAGAAACACGTCACAAGTGAGGAAAGCGAATAACCAGAAAAGTTTACTTGTGCAGTGAGAATTTGATTCAAAGGAAAAAGTATAAATAACATTATACTGCATTTAAACATATAATGCAAAGATAGGGAATGAACACACGTCACGAAAATTATTTCTCCAGTTCTCGTTCTCATTCACTGTCAACTGTACGAGTACCCTTAAAACTAGTACGGGAATAAGCCCCAAATTGGTGGTTGACGGCTGTCGGAAATCCTTCCCGAAACCGAAGATTGTGGAAGCATAGGTTTCATGAATACGCTGTAAAACTTAAGAAAACTTATCAGTAGCCATTGCAGTGCCAACTTAAGCTTGATGCAATAATCTAAACTAAATCTACTCTCAAGTTCGGTTCTTAACTCTTTCTTGTATAATCCACGCGATGTCACAGTCCAATGAAACCTCTAGACTCGTTGATCACAGCCAAAGGTCTTCTTGAAATTATAATTGTTGGGCTCAACACAGACAAGGCAAGTACATTTGTCATTATGCTCAAGATTGTTTATCGATGCAAGTCAAAAAACCATAATCACTATCAAAATGAAAAACAAAATATTCCCTTACTTTATTGGTTTAGATCCAAGGGTTGTTCCATTTAACTTCAATGCTTCTAGAACAGACGGCTGCTCCGTAAACTCTACTAAAGCATAATGTAGTGGGTCGTTGTCTCTGGTACCAAATCGAAAATACTTAACCTCTCCTGCTCCGGTGCAGAAATCCATAACTTCATGAGCTGTTAGCTACCAAAATCCATTAATTCATTAGAATAAATATTTTGATAAACTTTTAAAACATATTTACAAATTAATATTAGCTTTTCTTGCTTACAGAAGGATCTAAGTTAGCAATCATGATCGTTCTTCGTATTTCTTCGATTCTCCGAGAGTCAAAGGTTGGAGGTAGGTTAGGATAAGCTGGAAGTTGATTCTCAAGCAATTTTGAGTCCTTAGTCACAACAACTTGCAGTGGTGGAATCCCTTCCAACTGTAATACAATAACAAAACATGCAAACAAAATGTAAATAACACTTCCATGAGTATCTTAGTATCTATGAATTAATATTATAATTGACATACCTGGCTAGTTACATGCTGAGGTAGTTTTGGGTCAGCTATTCCAGGTAAGAGGGTTCCACTAGCAAGTAACTCCAAAGCCTTAGCCTCATCAGGAATATCTACTGCAAAATCGAACAGCACATTTTAGTAGAGTTACTTTGGAAAACCTAAGCAATGCCAGAATATAATATGATATACAACTTACCTCCCATGTAAGGGATGACAATAAGTGCTCTGTCAACAAACACCGTATTTGTTAAATGCTGAGCGACACCAACGTTGGCATTCTCATAAAATTTTATGAAACATATCTTTGAAGTATGCTGCATACCTAAGTCACTGGTTGCAAATAATAAAAACATTGATTAGAACCTTCACTCAAATCACTTTTGATTTTATTTAAAATATGCATTGATAACGGGAACATAACATAAACTTACATGGTTGGGTAAAGACGAAGGTCCTCTATTTTACCCACATACCCAAAAAGGGCTTGCATTTGATCCCTTGTTGCCTGAGGGGCAATATTAGCAACTTGGACAATCCTTGTCATAGCTCCAAAATCCATTTTCCTCCCCTTCGTCGTTGTTGTAGCAGATGATCCTAGAGAAGACTCTTTCGTACTAGTACCGTTTTCGGCAGATTTAGTCGGCCCTGAGGGTGCGCCATCACTTTCGGCCCCCCTAGACGAATTGTCTGAATCCCCAGTCGTCATTGCGAGATCGAATCGGTCCTCGCTAATACGAAATCTTCTGCACTCTTTATGATAAAATGGTCATGTATAAATAATCTCCTTTTCGATAAACGGAAGCACCAGTACAAACAATCAATGTCACAATGATTTTGTTACAGATACGGAGAACAATATTCAACACTGTACAATATACAGTGACAGTGAAGTTTTAAGTTACTGAAATATGAAATATACAACTCTTCAATAAAAAGAAAACGATAACAACCCTGAACTCTCAATCTATTTTGTATATCATACTTTTGAAAGTCTTGATTGTGATGCTTTACTTGCTCATCACTTCACACTTATCGTTTAGCAAATCTCTTTAGATAATAAACAATAAATGCAATATGCATTTACGAATTGATGATTATCGATTGTCCTTGCTTTGTGGTTTACTTGTGACTTGCTCTGAAGCTCAGTCAGCCAGCAGTCAGCAGACAGCAGATCTTATTTCATATTTTGATTTCTCATCACAAATTTGAGAGTTGTCCAGTGCACAGTGCAGTATTTGAGTATTCAGTCAACAATACCATAATCCACCGAATAATTTTAAATAGATCATGATTATGGATTAGCTACGAATCACAAAATTGTTTTTAGTCTTTCGGCCTTAGTTTGTAGTTGCACTTAAAACTTGAAAGTGTTCTGACACCGATACACGATACTGACTTATTACTGACCAAACAACGTCAACCTAAAAATGCTAATATCGTCGCACTTCCGTTTTTATTTTAGTTTTGGGAGTTTTTTACATTTTAACTGTCCGCGTTGCCCGTGCCGTGTGTAATCCTCTCCACTCCATATTATATATTACTAGACTATCCGAAACATAGAGTAAGAATATTGAATTGAAAGATGCAAAATCTTCGAAAATCTCCCTTTTGAGCACTTTCAACTTTTTAATATAAGTTGTGATAGAAATTGAAATTTGATTCAAATTATTTCATATTTGAAAAAGTACGACATACGACAACACAAGAAAATACAAAATACAAAACGTTTCAAATTAAACTGAACTCTTTTTCAGTACAAATACAATTAAAGATTAATAATATTTATTTATCCTTTATTACGTTTAAACGTTTGTACATTTCGCATTTATTTGTAATTTCAAATCTATCCGTTTAAGATAGCGTAATTTTGCATTTAGTGAGTGCAACTCTAATTATGATGATTCTTGAGATGCGGGAATTGTACACCAAACCAAATTGTAGCCTTCTCTATCACTCACTCACTGTATTGTATTTAGCAGAATGAATGAGAATGCTATAATTTCCTATCTTCCAATTGGAAGTTTGACTGCGTGACTCTCTCTGTATTTCATAAAAGAAAGTAACGTAGGAGGCCGGTATTGTTGTCCTATCCCTCTCGTCTACTATTATAATACAAGTTCTCTGTCTGATCGCATTGAAGTCTGGCGGTAGCAGGGATAACAATATAGTGAGTGGCCAAGGATATTGGATTTAAGTATAGAAAGGATTGATATTAATTTAATCCGTACACAAATAATACTGCCAACTCAAGTTTCTTAAAATGTATGAAATTAATATGAAAATGAAAACTTTAATCTGGATTTTTATGATTTTGAAGTGCATCTTGTTTAGAAGGTTAGGTGATTGACATTGAACTGTTACCATCGCTAAGAGGTTTTATCCAAACGTACGAAACGCAATAATGTCTCTTTCTAAAACCTACAATAATACAACTGCAAAAAACCCATTGCAATGTATATAAAAAATAGTAGCCTTTGATTGTTGATATCGCTGTATCAAGCCCTAGCCAATCAATAGTGCATTATAGCCCTTCGTTGATAACTTACAGATTTACGCTTAAATGCGAAATGATGACATTCCCGTTTTAATTTAACCTTTGACTGAACTTTGCAGAAGTCTCAATTACCCTAATCGTCATATTTTGGCATATAAATTAACTAATTGAATAAAAGGGTATAACGACTAAAAATGAATGATGTAAAAAACTGCTGACCAACCGTACTTTTTGGCGTTACTAAGTACAACTGACTCCTTTCGTACTCCAATTTTAAATTCAAATGATGAATAATATTCGCTGCTGCCACTGCAGCGCAGGTCTTATATTCATAGTAATCACATTCGTCCATAGCGAATGATATTATGTTCGAAGCACGATAACTCTCTCTAAGAAGTCGTAGTCTGTAGTGTAGTAGTGTAGAGTCGTTGACTGTGGGTGGACAATGTTTTTTTTCATTCTCAGCCACCGAGCCACCCATTACAGAACGACAATGCCAATAATATGCCAAATATCATGATATCATATCATGATATTTGGCATATTATTGGCGATATCATGATATTTAGCATATTATTGGCATGGTCGTTCTGTAATGGGTGGCTCGGTGGCTGAAGATGAAAAAAAACATTGTCCACTCACAGTCAACGACATGGAGGAACCAAAACATCAGTTAGCGGTTTCTATTAATGCATATATAAATAATGTGCCATACTTTTCCCATTCATATGGAGCCAGAGTATTATTAATTACTTGGTAATTGCTAATCATTTATTATCAGTAAAGCGCATACATAAAGACACTGAGAAAGTTACGTACATTGGCAGCGTTATTATTGAATTGACCTTTTTGGCATCGTCATACTTCGCATGCCATAAGGTCTTTTTCAAGCGTACTCCGGTCGGAGTCCGACCCCCACACCAACCTAACTGCCAAAGACTTGTCAGTAGTATCACAGTTTGGCACTGAAGAGAAATCGTACGGTTCCAACGGACGGATTTCTGTTCTGTGACAGTTTGGGACTTCATATTCTCAATTATATAATTATATGTTAAATATATTTCTACAATGCTCCCTATAGCAAGTTGCTATAGGGAGCTATAAGAAAATATAAGAAAAGCTTTTTAAATGCGGAACTCTTAGAGAAGCGTTTGGAGACATTCAGTAATGGGATTCTCATATTCTCAGCATATTCGTGTACCATTTGCTTCATTTTCACTAATTTATAATAGTATCTTCTACTACTTTATAGTGTCTTCTCTAATTCTAACTTGTCATTTATGAATGCTTCCAATCATCTCTGAAGTTAAATCTCAACGCTGCTTCTCTAATTCACAGAGCGGCAAAGAAGAAATGAAGGGATAACTAGAGAATGGGGCAGTGTAAGAATAACTCATTAAAAAGTTGTTTATCTCACTCGGTCTGGCTAGCATTGAGTTTGACTGAAATTATTATTGAATGAAGAATGACTCACCGCCCGGTAGAATCCGACTTGTCAAAGGCAGTTACACCTACACCACCGTTTCTATTCACAAAGCCTGTCGAAGTCAATACACAATATTATAGTCAAGTAATCAAAATATGCATTCAGTCATTCATTGATTTGCATTGAACCTTGCTCATTAACACAACACTATTTATTTTTTCTTTAGAATATGAAATTCAATGATGCCTTTATTCATTATTTAACATGTTAAATTATCTCTAGCTAATTAACAAAGTCCATTCCAGTTTCAATCCAATACATAAACACACAATCAACAATATATATACATCTACACCTGCCATTGCACATTGTAATAAATTTTTACAGACAAAATAAAATAGGAATTTAAATACAAAATAAATATAATGTGTAATGAGACATTTTATATCAGTACACAATAGTTTTAATTAGTTCTTAGGAGAAAACATTGATTGTGAATTGTGCAAGCTAAGAAAGAGACACCAAGGTGAAAGGTGAAAGGAGTTGTTTGAACTGGAACTTCTGGACTTAAGGTGTAAGGTTGAAAAGGTCAGTCGCAGGGAGGGATAGTGGTCACACAAAACGACATTATAATACTAAGTAAGAAAAGTATACATCTTGTTAATTATTATATTGACAATTGATTGTTGATTATTTTTCTTTACAGATTATCGATTTTATATCAAGAATTGGAAATATTTGGAGGTCCTGCCTGCATCCCAGATCTGTCACAGGCATAGATAGCTGCTTTCTACAAGTAGTTTGTTGACGGGGTGGACTGATTTTTGGTGGCTGGATTTTCATCTCAAAATCATACGTCCAAACGTGATAAAAAATGGAGTTGGTTAATCAACCTGTTGTAATTGATAATGTAAGTGTTTGAATTAATAAGTTCAATTACTTTCTGTCGAATTGATAATATATTATTGAGCTATATAATTACCTAAAGATCACTCTTTATCTGAATTTATAGGGCTCAGGAATTATTAAAGCCGGATTCGCTGGAGATCAAATACCTAAGTGCCGGTTTCCTAACTAGTAAGCACAATTAGCACACATTTATTATACAAGCGTAGATTTAAAAGTAAATAGTGAATATTGTTGAGAAATAGTCTTTTACCATCGTACTTCATACGTTAGCAGAACTTAGGTAACCACGAACTAAAATTTAGTAGTTTAATATTGTAAATTAAGAAACATCAAAGCAAAAGTATTTGACATATTTAGTTTATTAAAAGTGAACATCTTTCTATTCGTGTAGTGTTTGTAGATGTATGATATAGGTATCATACAAAATCGATACAATCTACATATACTTAGACTTAGACTACCAGGTCTTGGACATTATTATTATTTGATTGATAATGTATGTAAACTTTTTTATAGTGTTGGCCGCCCTAAGCATGTACGAGTTATGGCAGGCGCTTTAGAAGGAGACTTATTCATTGGACCTAAGGCTGAGGAACACCGGGGACTTTTAGCTATAAAATATCCCATGGAACATGGAGTAGTAACTGACTGGAATGACATGGAAAGGATTTGGCAGTATATTTATAGCAAAGATCAATTGCAAACTTTCTCTGAAGAGGTTATTACCTACTTTTGTTTTCGTTGATTTCTATGTATGATCAGTTTTCGTTACTTTAAAACGATGCTACTTTAGACCTAGTTCATTTTAATTTTATTAAGAACAGTGACAGCGTGAACCCATATTTAAAATGGTATATTTTGTTGGTTTCAGCACCCCGTTCTTCTGACAGAGGCCCCCCTTAATCCAAGAAGAAATAGAGAGAAATCAGCAGAAATCTTTTTTGAGGCTTTAAACGCACCAGCTTTGTTTTTATCAATGCAAGCTGTTCTTAGTTTGTAAGTAAATGGACGAAAACTCATGCAACTATTTTTTATTTCTTTACTTATTTTCCAAAGTATAAGTGAACACTTACTATCATATATTCTGATTATTAAAGGTACGCAACAGGGAGAACGACAGGTGTTGTTCTTGATGCAGGTGATGGTGTTACACATGCCGTGCCTATTTATGAAGGATTTGCACTGCCTCACAGCAT
Organism: Isotoma caerulea; assembly: GCA_034696405.1. Classification (NCBI taxonomy): domain Eukaryota; kingdom Metazoa; phylum Arthropoda; class Collembola; order Entomobryomorpha; family Isotomidae; genus Isotoma; species Isotoma caerulea. The sequence continues at coordinate 9,178 of JAQFZZ010000174.1, read as the reverse complement.
AATGAGAGTTGATATCGCCGGGCGCGATGTTACTCGTTACTTGAGGTGAGGGTAGAGTTAACGTTGAATGCGTATTGTAAATTAAAATTTAAAAAATGTCTTGAATTTTAATGTAATATATTCTTACGTATCATTATAGATTCTTGCTGCGTAAGGAAGGGGTCAATTTTAGAACCTCGTCTGAATTCGAAATAGTAAGGACAATAAAAGAAAAAGAGTGTTACTTATCTACTAATCCAACAAAAGACGAATCCAGCGAAGCTGAAAAAAGAATTTACAGATTACCAGATGGTAGCAGTTTAGATGTAAGTTTACTTTATTAAATCTTTGTTTTTTTACTTTGTGACTACTGAGGAGCTAAATTTTGTAATTTACTGATCTAACAGATTGGGCCTGCCCGATTCAGAGCTCCTGAAGTGCTTTTTAGGCCAGATCTAATTGGGGAAGAATGTGAATCCATGCATGAAGTTCTTCTCTTTGCCATCCAGAAATCAGATACGGATTTACGGAAAATACTATTTCAAAACATTGTTCTGTCTGGAGGATCAACTCTGTTTAAAGTACGGGAAATGATTTCTAATGATTTTCATTTTGCATGAATTTTGAAGGCAGATCTGACTAAATCTTAATGTGTAGGGTTTTGGTGACAGATTATTGTCTGAAGTGAGACGTATTGCTCCGAAGGATATAAAAATTAAGGTTAGTTGTATTCCATTTCAGAAACAATAACAATACATTTAATTTTGAAAATAAGCTAAAAGTTGGATTTTGCTGTTGATTTAGATATCAGCCCCTCAAGAAAGGTTATATTCCACATGGATTGGAGGCTCTATCCTTGCTTCTTTAGATACCTTCAAGAAAATGTGGGTTTCGAAAAAAGAATATGAAGAAGAAGGCCAACGTGCTGTACATAGGAAAACTTTTTGAAAGCCATTTGTTTTAGGTAATTGGGTTGTTGCAGTATTTTTATTCGGCAGTTGCTTTTTTCAAATTAGTTTGTGGGTGCAGTATATAGCATATCGCAGGCTATTGTACAATTCGGTACAGCTCATAATTTGGTTATTTCGAAGGTTATTTGTAAGCTTACATTTTATTTAATGTTGTTAACCGTGTCATTGCCTCTAATCTCGCTGCTGTAACTTACAAGAATAAGAATAAAAGAGGTGACTGATGCGATATCATCTGTGTGATTGATACTTTCTTTAGCACAAGCAGCTAAATAATATAAAGATAATTTTTTTCTGGACAATGATTTTTTGAAACTTCCATGGTTGATGATTATCCCATTTTTTGGACTCCAATTGAATACTGTTATTATTATTTAATATTTAACACTTAATAAAAGATTTTAAAAACGAAATCTGTAGTATTATGATTATTACGCAATACTTTTGAGAATATTTTACTCGTACTTATAGTTGGTTAGAGCAATTCCTATATTGATTACTTAGCATAGTAAAAAACGGCATACTTTGTACTAGTTTCATGTGTTTGTTTTATTAAAATTTGCATGCTACTACAATTATCAACCATATATGCTTAAAATAATAACAAAATATCACGCACCCATCACAACAACTATCAAAGTGAGTTAAATATAACGCCATGTTCAAAAGTCAAAAATTTAGTCAATTACCAAGTCAACAATTAGTACTCTTCAGCCATTATAAGAACTACTAAAGAAGTCCATCCTGTAAATGGCCTACACCCCTTTCCTTTCCCCGTAACATCATCATACTGCTCCCAAACATACCCAGTCTTATAGTATTGACTAATTACGTTACTAATAACATTATCACGAAGTTTCTGGTATTTTTCTTTGGCTAACGACTTGGCAGGGCCATCCACATTGGAGTAATATTGCAAAGATTTCAATGTCAAAAAATTTATATTGATCCATACTGCCCCTCTCCAGTAAGGTGGATCGTGCTCTGTATTTCTTTTATTATACATTGGGGCATTTGCAGCTAATGAACGCAATCCATATGGTGTCCATAATAATTTTGGGTTATCCAGTTTACTCAGCGTAGTTGCTAAGTTTGGAGAATCTGGTTTCAATATTTCCAAGATCAAAGGGAATAAACTGACATAGCCAAACATATTCACAAATCCATACTCCGGAGGTTGCACAACGTGGCGAATTTTTTCCGGTGGTTGCGCAGCATTTCGGTTCTTAACATTTGGATGAGCTGGATATTGAAGAGCAACTTTTTGAGAATGCAGTCCAAAGTCTGCATAGCCATCTAATGGCTTTGACCAATGCAGAAAGTCTAAAAGCTCGGGGTTTGTAAGAACTTCATAAGTATTGAAGTATCTTGTTGAATCGTAATCAAGAAGTTCTGCAAGTTCACCCATTAGCTTAGAGCAGACAGCCATCCAGCAACGCAAATCTACGTGTCTTTCGTCTTCCGTCGGATGCGATGATCTTGGATAGTCATCCAAACCCGAAGCAAACGTTTTGGGGTTTAACTCACGAACAGTCGTCGCGTTTCGGCCCCTCCATCTTAAGTACAATAGTACAAAACTAATTATTAGTTCTGCTATGTTATGAGAACCGCTTTATTAAAATTTAGTATTATTTTTTTACCTATACGCGGAAGGCACATCTCCTATTTGTGTTTTATTCAACCAGTGGTACCAAGTAGAAAGTCTAGGCCACATCCGGTGTAAAGTAGGCTTGTGATTTATTAACAGCCATTCCCGTTGACGATGGAGTAAATCATACAACGCCAAAATTAACGTTGGAGGATTAGCCACGTCATTCCGCTGAACAACGAACTCTTCAGGGACTCTGCTTAGCGCTTCCTCTCCAAGAATTTGCTCTCGAGGAATCCATCCCTCGGTATTCATCAAGTCCAACCAATGGGAAATAATATCGACTGAAATGCTCGGATTCCATTTATTGATGAGCAGTAGATGAAAACCTTCATCCCATAAAAACCCTCGAGGAAAAAAGCTGCGAGATGGAACTGCAGTGTATAAACTTGCGGTCCAATAGGGTACTGGCGCAGCATTATAGGTTGACTGAACCTTTGAGTTTCCGTGAAAATAACCTATGCCTCCAATGAGATTACTTAAGGCAGCTTTAGCAAATTTAATAGCTGTATTGTTAAAGTCTTTCTTTGCTAAATGAAACGTTGTCTCAAATTTATTTTTAAATTCCGTTCTGAAAAATCAAAAGTTAAAATAAAATTTTAAGCACTGCCAAAAATTGATGTTAGTCTGTACGGGGATTAAAAATTATAATTATACATACCTGTAAGATTCAAGGGCTGTTGTATAAATATTTCCAGCCAGCATTGATGGACGATTTGTAACAGTTGCAGATTCGTAGACAATATCAATGCTAAATTTTCCTTTCACGTGAACCTTAAGATGTAAAATGATTTGTAATTTACATATTCATGTACAATACTTCAAGACAAGTTTTTTTGTCTTTTACCTGGTACACTAAGAAATTCGGTTCTTGGTAGCCCAAATGTGCACTCTTCCTCTGTTTTAAGAAAAATAACCATCTGTTATCAACTGATGTTGTTGCCATACTAGATAATGTAACGTCTCTAGCTGAGTTTATTGAATCGAGGGTAGTTTGCATAAACGAAGATTTCAAAACACCACGACCGCTCAAAAATCTGAATGAAGAAAATCAAAGTAGAAATTTAAGACATGAAAAAATTATTGACACGTTATACACGCTTGAATTACTTAATAGAGAAGCCACCCAGATCAGAGGTGTTTCCATGAATAGCGGATAACTCATCCCCCTTAAACTCAGACATTAAGTTACCAACTAAGCCAGGTTCAAGTGCGACGTAATAGAGTAGAACTGTGTCGTCCCTCATCTCAGATTGAGGAAGGCCGGTGGATTCCTTTTTGAAGCATATCAAAACTCTTAGAAATTGTGAAATAACAAAAAAATTAAACGTCAGGAATTACATATACCATAGGTTCAATTTCTATCCTGGAAGTCCAATCTCCTCCGTTCCTTCCTCCCCGTCGTTTAACAAAGGATGTAGTTATTTTCATATTATGATCTAATATTTCTTGCACTCCAAAGTTGACCCCGTCATGTTCAACCCAGCCATACTTCTTTAAATTATCTCCTTGTTCACAAAGATGCCTGTGGAGTAAAAAAACATATAATCATAATATGTGTAATTCTCTGAATATCATAACATGAGATTCGAATTTGCAAAAGATGCATAGCTGAAGTCGCAAACCTCATATTAGGCTCTCCAGGTCTGACTTGTGATGGCAGCAGCCACATCATTCCAGTCAGCAATGATTTCGGGCTTCTATGCTTCATCCCAAAATATACTCCAGGACGATAAGTTCCCCAGAATCTTTCAGGAATGTCTAATCCTTTCTGCTCGACAACCTATGATATTAAAAATGATACATCTTTAAGCTTCCTCGTTCATAATTTAATTTCGTTACTACTGTGTACTGTAACTGTAAGCATTTAACATAATAGGTGTGGACATGACATTATACACAAAGATAAATTCGCATCTTCGTTTAATTACTAGAATACACACATACAAATTGTAAACCCAAATGTCACAGATTGATTTAAAAAATATTACTTTGCAATAGAGGTTTTTAAACTTGAATTCCGTTTTTTCAGAAAAGTGCAACATTTGCTCATTTTATACCAAACATTAACGTAAAAATTTTATTTTTGTTGAAGTTTCGTATCGTATGATCGTATCACAAAAAATATTCAATAGAATATAACCTTATCGACTGGAATAGGTGTGTAAATTCTAGTTTCCAAATATCCAAGATATCCGAAATACCCCACAACTGAAACCAGGGTACAGACTACCACTGTAGATGTAAATCTAAAAAATTCAAAATGGACATATATTTCAAAATGTTAGTAAATGTCAGATTCCCTACAAAGAAATTAAGAAATGTATAATGTTTATCTTCTAAATCTTCCATACTTGCTAAAACGATTTCGAGATCCTCCTTTCAAATATGAATGGTGATGGGGATGCCGAGGACCAGATCGTTTCGAAAGAGGTCGATGGTGCTGATCATTAGTTTCATTACCACTCAGACCATTAGACGAAGTTAAATCGTCATCTTCTTCATCAGAATTTTTCTTCTTCTTAATTAATTGCTTCTTTCCCCCTTCCCCGCTTGCATCCCCTTTCGCATGTTGTTGCTGCGACTGCTTCCCTTGCTGATTTCCTCTGTACCTCGTCATCGTCAATCTGTTAAATCAAAATAGCATTATTTTGAGACTGGTCAGATTTACACGTATTGATTGCGTATATGAAAAATAAATATAAATACATTGTCTATTATGTATTATTATGCACACATGTTTCAAACTCAAACTCACTTCACACTTACCCGTCACTAACCAACTTCACCTATGAAAACAACTTTACTAACTGCCGAACTTTTTTCGTCACCTTATGGAAGTTGTCAGGTGTCAATCTGGCAGATTGTCAGACTGCGGGCCCGCCGGTATAATTAAATTGTGTTATTGTATAGCAAGCTGTATTATTATGATTATTTATGTCAAAATGTGAGAATGGTGGACTGAGAATACAATGAAATTGGATGTTCCAATTGAGACGGGGAGAGTGCATAGAGACATGAAAGAGTGCGGAATATGAAGTTGCTGATCTATTTACACACAAACAAACCAGAGGCCACATTGGATTTGGTGAATTTCATCCGACCGAGTTGGAGAAAGCAATAGAGCACATGATGAAGTGCAAAACCATCCTATTCTATGTGAGACATTAAAATATATGAGTAGAGAAATCTCAGCCAATGAGACTGTGTAGAGGTGCTATATGAGTTGCTGAGGAGATTGGAAAGATTCGAGTCGTAAACATGTAAACCAAAACTTCCTGGTTTCTATTTTATTTTCAAATTCAAAATTACATTTTAAGCTGGTGACGACTGTGTCAGCCCACCGACCGGTGGTGACAAGATATTCACATTACACATTAGTTTACATTTTAATGTACAATACATCATTACACATTATAACAAAACAACAAGCATTTCGTACAATTTGTGATTTAACATTCAACATTGAACAAAAATCTAGTCGGGGTGCGGGCAGTCAAGCAAGGTGTAAGAGTGAAAGGGTAAGACATTTTAGTTGTATTTAATCCATCTGCTCTACACTCTATTTTCAGGTCACAGGTTTTGGGTTTTGAAGTTCAAATGAAAACTAGAGTTCAAAATTTGAACTCTAGTTTTCATTTTTAGTGTAACGTTTTGTTTAAGAAATAATGGATGGTATGTTTGATATTTTTGATTTGATTTGTAGTACTTAAATACAAAAACACAGACAGAAAGAGAAAATTTCAAATTTCTGTAATGTGTAAATGTCTAAAAAGTATTACATATCACATATTATTATTATGAAAAACTAAATTTCGAGAGTTATCCGAGGAGGATAAAGTTGAAAGTCTTAGAAACGATTTAATTTCAAAGTTTCAATTTAATTAAGTAAACATTTTTGTAAAATGTTTCGATTTGCAACTGTCCAACTTTGCAAGGGTTGGTCAGTCTCAGTCAGTATAGCCTAAAATATTGATTATGGTATGTACAAGACACTAAATGTTTATGAGAAACAAATTGGTTTATGAATTGTAATCACTATAGTCAAAACAGCTGATCACTGATCAATTTGTCACATGTGATCAGTTCTTAAAAACCTTAATTTTCTCAACGAACGACCACGCGTTTATTGAAATCGGATATTCCGTTCAATTGCAATTGGTAGCGTTGACAGGGAACAGGGTTTTAATTTAACTAATAATAATAATTTTAAGATACTTCATTCATACCTACTATGTACTACTTATGTGAATAATAATTTCGGAATCGAAGTGATATTTTTTGTTGCTTATTGCTTCTAATCAATCAATGATTTTGACAACTATTAATTAAAACTTTGACTTTAAATTATTTGTTCGTTCCAGATCTTTTGCAATTCGGTCGGTGATTGAAACCTGTCAGTGTCAACTAACGTGATCATCCTTCAAAGTGTACACACACAATATAAAACTAGGATAAGATGGATATTCTTCGACCTATTTAACGACGGACGAATATATTTGGAGGTGGCAGTAGTAGAAAGCCATCCTGCATCCTCAATTATTTGATAAAATTTCAACCCTGCACGGCGGCACTCGATTGACCCTGAACAATTACAATGGGGATGGGACCAAGTCATGGTTTGTCATTTTCTATTAACACACTTTACTTCATATTTTGTAAATTTTCGTCAGAAGATTTTAATCTGACTAGTAAGTATATTCAGTCATATCATAAAACAGTAAACCGTTTCCTACATCATTCATAACATAACAATAAGTTATTATAAAGAAATGTGTTTGCTATTGCTAGTGTAAGATGGTAACATCCGTTAAAAGATTATGGCGATTGATTTGTTTGAATTGACTCACTAAGTTAAAGTACAGTTGTTCAGATAAGGTATATTAGTCAGTAGTATTAGTTAACTTTTCCAATTGTTATGCAATTCGTGGAATTTTGTTAGGATGACCTAGATAGTCGAATATGTGAAATTGGACGGCACCCAAAAATGAATGCGGTGTATCATTAACATCAGTAAAAATTTGATGAATAGTTTTTGTTTGATAAGTTTGATTAGCCACTATTGAACTATTCATGTGTATAAGTTGTAAAATCATAATTTTAACTGCGTACGTAGAATTTATTGGAACAATATAGCATAATATATAGATAACAACGCGTGTTTGAACTTTGTATTTTTGTGAATATTGAGAAGGGATTTAAGGCTGCGACGCATACATGATACATGATAAAATTATAAAACATACAATTATATTAAAAGGCGAATATACGATTGTTAATCTGTTGTCATATAATTTAATCAAATTCAAATAATAATATCGATCGGCAAAGGGAATGATTGAATCCTATATTCCGTATGGACTTCAATAATGTTTTTTTACTATATCACAGTTCTCACCATTGACCGTAGGGTATGCAGGCTTTATTAATTTTTTTTAATTATTTTACTCTTCATAGTTTGATCGAGAGCATAGAAGAGAGGTTTTAATACCAAGATTAAAGCTCGAAACTCAGCAAGTCAATTTAAAATAAATGAGCTGACGCTCCTAAAAAATAGGCATCAAGCATCATTAAAACTGTAGCAATACAAACTATGTCGGAAACCAGAAGGAGTGTTAAAATTTAGAACTCCAGCAGAATATTAGGGGCAGAGGTTTGCAAAATCTCGTAATCGTAATTTTATTTGTATACAAATGTGGGCTGATAGTGATAATTACCTCTTTCGCTAATTTCATATCGAAAAACGAAAGGCTTCTTTTAGAATTCTTGGATGTAGTAGGCATGGGACGGACATTCAAAAGCCATCAGTTATCCGATAAATCCGTGCCATATCATCAAGGGTATCCGATATCCGCTATCCGGGCCATCCGTGAGATATAGATCTGTACATATGTGCATCTCTCTAACTTCTTTTATCATTTAATTAACCTCAGATATCCAATAACAAAAACTATTACTTCGAATTTTATCTCATAATTCGTCTCACAGGGTTTTCTCATTTTTAATATTTTAATCCTTTAAAATTTCAATTGCTAATTGAATTTTAATTGTACCTCCTGAAAAGTCCATAGTGAATGTAAAAATTCCCTTTTATTTTACGTAAAAAACAAGTCCGGTGCTACTTTCTTTCCACAAATCAGCTTAATATCGCCGCAAGAAGATCTGGAACTGGGAAGTCCCAACTTCAAAATTTAAAATGGAAATATTTATAATATAATGTATGAAATGAAGAAAGTAATACATGTTCAAAAGATTTTGAGCGGAAACCACACTCATTAACTGTGTGCATGAGGATGATCATAAATGGTATAGGTATGGGTATGATGATAGGCCATGGTTAAAAATGTATTCTATTCTCCTTCTTCGCCCGTGTATTTTATCATTAGACAGTGATATTAAATAATACAAGTAACTTTTGCTTTTGGTTTTTGCTTTGATAGAAGGTTCTGAATTTTGATCTGAAAACAAAATTACGACCGACCGACTCACTATGTTGCCAGGTATATGGGAAAATGCTTGAAATTATTTGCAAAATTTTTTTTTATGAATCCGGTGCAGTTTGACACGCTGATTTCGAAAATGA
>JAQFZZ010000173.1:0-27268 GCA_034696405.1 Isotoma caerulea | reverse complement strand
ACAATGCATAAATGTGATAGAAAAGTCACAAATTCGCAAAAGGAAAATATGTTTTATCGTCCATATTTTGCCGATTTCATCGAACATATTACATAAATATTTCTTCACTTTTTCGTAAATACATATCCTGTCTCTAATTATAAGCTACTGGAATTCAGAATTTTCATATGGGCATGCTGCATTCCACTGGTACAGCATACCGATTGGAGCTATCTTCTGCATCACAGATATACTTGCCTGCAATCAAACATTTAAATTAGTTTTTTGTTCTTATTTGTCAAAGTAATTTTTTGCAGTAATATATTTAAAATTAATATGTACCTGAGACGAACCGCTTTTTAACTAAGGATACTCGATACCCCGATCCGGCTAATTCGAAGTCACACCCTGATAATGTAGAGCTTTCACAGCTAAATTGCGCTGCGATGGTACCCTACAATATCAAAAAATATCAGTTTAGTATTTTTTCAACATATCTCAACAAAAGTAAATATATCACATCATCATACATATGAGCTCGGTCCACTAGATATTTCAAAACGAGCTCGCAGGGAACCCACTCCTAGGTTCTCTGATCGAGTAGAAAGGCTCGGCAGTTTCCAACAGGCCCGATTTGTATTAGGAAACCTATAATCAAGTTGTAATGGTTAAAATATCATAAAAACTACGTTTTGTTTATCCCAAACGATTTCATACGGTTTTAGAACTTACCACTGCCCTGTTGGCTTTGATTGCATTGTTTTCACTCCACCATCCACCGGAGCTGCGATACATACTTGCAAAAGTTGTGCCCCTGACGCGGAGTCTCCTTTCTGACTCACCATAACTTCTGATTGAGTTCCTTCCATCGCGTGGCTGTTATATTTGTAGTCGATCCTTAGATCAGTCTGATTTGACTCGCATTTCCAAAAAGCGACCAAATGCAACGGACATGAGGCAGCACCGGGTTTTGGTTTTATCTAAAGCAAAAGAAATTTTATCGTAATAAATACGGTAAATTAGACATCACATAAATCATAATAGATACATGTTTCAGCTTTTTACGTACATGATATTTTAGTATATCGACATTGAAGTAAGAAGCGTGAGGATTTTGTTCAGCATGATTTTTTAACAGGACTATCAAGGCACTCATATTAAACTCAAAATGTAGCTCATCATTCATTTTATCTCTAAATCAGTTTTAAAAAATGATTTAATCAAATACTGATTATAATTCCAAAAACATATAACAATTAAATGACTCTTAATTCGCTTACACTTTAACTAGATCTTTATTTGATACTAGGCTATCCAGAGGTTGCTTACTCCGAACTTTAAAATTTAGCTGAGCTGGTGCAGGATTATTAGCAAAAACTTGTATAATACCGGCTGGAAAAGACACCATCATATCACCTGTCATTTTTACTTGGCACCTATTCCACAACAAGTTATGTTAGTTAAACAAATAATGCCGGAATGTTCATATGATATTTTTTCATTCAACAACTTACATATTTTCATCATTTCCTTTGAAGTAAGCGTGAACGATCTCATGGAATGCAACGGCTAGTGGTATCGAATCAGCCATTCCTATTGTTAGCGGGGATGGACCTCGCGAACCGACTAAATGACTTCCAATACTCCTAGTTTCCAAGCTGCTAATGCTCTCAGTTCTGGATACAGCTGGTGATGGAGAACTCGTGTTCCGTTGTAAAATAACCTTCAATACACAGTTTCATTTAAATCGTAGAGGCTACAAGATTTTAGGTTATTTTGAAATCTCTCGGTGAATTACCTCAGGCCTAGGTCTTGAAGGTGGTCTGGGTATAGACATTCCACTTGGAGTAGGTGTGTTCCGTTGGTTAATAGCTGAAGTTTTTGGTGGTAAGGCCGGCTGCATATCTCCAACTTCAGCAAAGATATCACCAAGATCTGCAGACATTAATAAGCATTTTTAAACACGATAACTCAATAAGTCACATAAAATAAATGCCAACAAAGTAAATCTATACCGGCGTATCGAGATGCGGCATCATTCTGATTAAGCTTTGGACTAGACCTAGGATTAGGAGGAGCAATTGGAGGACTCAATGGAGTGTACGGGTGTCTGGACGGTGGAGAAGAACTTCCAATTTGCTGGGAAACCGACTGTGACCGTTTCATTTGACTTTCAGCGTCGTGAATTAGTTTACGACCCTATTTAAAAGAATTTTTAATTGAAAAAAAATGTGTAGTCACAAATGGGCGTCATAGATACATCTATGAATGGGCATAAACAGTAAATAGCAATATATCTCGTACATTCAACCCTATGGGAGACAATGTCAAGTTTTCCACAGTACTACGAAGCTCGTCGACACTGGCACTCAGAGGGGCTGTTCCATTTGTTAAAGGCTTAATTTCAACATGCAGTCTTTTTTCTGGTTCTTCATCTGCAAAATATAGAGTTCATTTATCATGTAGAATATGATCATGATTCATAATCATATTCTACAATTATTGAAACTCAATAAAAAAAAGATAGACATACCAGAGTCAGAATCAGAACTGGAGTAAAAACTGCTTTTGTCATTTTCCCAGGCAGGTCTAGGACGCACCGTATATCCTTCCTCATCAATTTCTGCAGTAGGAGTGTCCGACTTATGACTTTCATCTTTGTCTTCCCTGTAAAAAAGACTCATACAGTAAGTTTAATAATGAAATGAGTAGTCAGTAAATGTACTATCACATTCGAAAGTCTTGTCTTTTAAGTTTAATCATCAAATGTCTTTTTGCTTTTGTCTCAAGTCACATTTACTTACGCGTCTGACTTGTCTTCTTTCCCATCCTGACCGATACCGTCTTTTTTCTTTGACTTTTTATCTTTTTTCTTGCCTCTTCGGCTTCTTAGAAACCCTATAAACATTCGCACAATATTGTTTAATTATCAAATCTTAATTTAACACATAATTTGCTGAGGATGCCCCACAGGAATATTATCACTAATAAAATATCTATACGAAATGTGCTTAGAGTGCTGAAACATGCGTCCTTTGCAGGCCATTTTTTTTCTTTAAAAATAACAGAATGTAGAATTTCGTTCAGACAGGAAAAGGGTAGGAACAGGGGAACGAATCTTAAATAAAACTTATCCAAAAAAGACACTGAAGACTAAATTTTACTTCAACTTAACTCATCAAGGAGAAATCAATTCACGTCAACAGGGATAAGGGCTATGTGCTTTCTAAACGACAAAATGTTTATATGGACATATTTTATTTTTACAGAAACGAACAGATCTCTCCGAGTCCAACACATTACTCAAGTCGTGAATTTAAAACGTAATGTATTGCGTTTTTTCTTCAACATAATATGTAAGCAATTAGACAGGCAAACAGCAAGCTAATCAAATTCTACATAAAAGGAACGAAAAATACCAAGGCTTAAAAGCGGTGCAAGGAGACAATAAATAATTGCCATAGTGCATTATAATGGTTTTACATTTAGATCCTCTGTTGGATGATCTGGAAAGAGTTGACTTGGTGATCGTGGCATTGGGTTGTGTCTGTCCCAACCCGGCACACATGTCCAAGCTTGGGGATTCAGTACCCTTGCTTGAACTATTGCCTTTGCTGCCTGCAAAAAAGACCCACATCAAACATGACACCTTCAGTATGTAAGGCACTAGGATGAGTCTTCCAATTTAGACTCTCTTAGATGAATCCAAACTTAAAATTAGTCAGAAAGAGAACAAACAACCACCAACTTGTGACAATCTTGTTACAATGTGCAATATTACGGTGTGAGTTACAAGTTTACAAGGAGATACGGTTCATACTTTATTAAGTAGAATTGAAATGATGTAATAGAACTCAACCCGCATTCACAAAACAAATCCCAGCACAGCACATATTATTCAATTATCAATTACAGATCAAAGTTTAAGCCCCAGTTTCAAATCTGACAAGAAGCATCACCAGAACAAGACCAAATACCAATTTCATTTAAATAGATTATGTCCACTGAGTCTAGTCAACCTGTCTAATATATCATTGTATTCATCAATCATAACCCACCACGTATCCACAAAGATAAATTTGAATTCTATTAACTTTGACTCACATTTAAATTACTGTTAAAGTATTTCGGTGAGCTACTGTTTCAGATAATATACCCGTTAGTACCTCTTCATTGAAATACCTAAGTACCAATGTTGTCTACATCATACTCAAATGACTAAAATTGCTCTAATCTTTGAATTCGATCAACCAAATAAATTATAAAACTTAAACAATGGTAGACATTAATAGTTCTTGGATTTGTTCTTGATACTATCAAGGTTTAGATATTGCTCACTTTCTATCTGTACAGACAATCGAGAGATCTGATGATGAAGTATTTATACCTGAAAACGCACTAAGCACATAGCCCTTATAACGTACCCTGGGATAGAGGGATGAATAGATTTAGTAGGGAAGTTGTCCTGCGGGACCCTTTGCTTGTACGAACATCTTCTATCGAGTTATCATTGTTACCTTCACTCTTCTTCTTCTCACCGACGGCAAGTGCTTTGTCTGTGGAAGACTTATCCTCTGAGCTGGCACTACCTCGGCTTGCAATATCACCAACCACCTCTTCAACTTCTAGCATACCTACGAGTTTTTGAAATATAATTAGCTCGACACTCCAAAATTGCAACTGATGGAATTTAACAACATAGAATCATGTCTTACTCGTACTCGGTTTGTCATTTCCTGTCGATTTGTGTTTAACAAACTGTCTTAGCAAGCCATCCACTGTCATTTTTGAACATTCTTCACGGAATTCAGTGTGAACCTACAATCAATATAAATGAAAAGTTATGGGGAAAGATTTAAAATTTAGGTCTTTAAAAAATACAATAGTTACATACTTGACCAATAACGTCTTGATTAGTTTCCATCACTGTAGCGTAGCTGTCAAGAAAGTCTTTCATTTGTTTTAAGTATATCCCTTCTACGTCCTGAAAACGCTGTAAATAAAATTGAACGAAAGATATTAATATCATCACTTAAGAAATTAAAACTTTTTATGTTAACTTTATCAATTAATAAAACCATTACCCGGCACGCATCTGTCATTTTGGTAAGGTAATCTTCTGTGTAGTTTTGATATTTTTCCACCCAAGATTTGTATTCTTCTTGAGCCTTTTTCATTTTAATTTCAGCCTTCTCGATATCCTTAGCGGAAGCATTGTCTTTCTGACATTTCTCCAGCTCCAAAAATCTTTGATTATAAATTGCTTTCGTTTTATGAACCATATTCTTTGAATTCTGGTACATTTGAACTGCTTCAATAGTTACTGCTTCTTCATCTTTCACCGATTTGTATTTCTTCTGCAAGTCATCAGCATATTTGACTAACTCTTTTACCAACTCTTCAACCTTCTGCACCATTTGTACGTGAGCATTTGATAGTTTTTCCGACGAGTTCTTGAGAACTTGCCACATCGGAGCAAACGAACCACTAGAACAGCCATTTCCTGCAACCTTTGCTAACTTCACCAGGGCCTTGGAATGTGATTCTTCCACTGACGATCTACAATCAGTAAATATGTACAAGTTAAAAGTTAAAAAATTCGTTTGAAGATTCAACTTATCCAGTCAATTAATATATAATGCCTTTACCTCTCCCTCAAGAATTCGGTCAAGTCTTTGGTTGTGGCAATCCCATATTTCAAATTCTGGAACAATATATCAATTCCGCTGCTTTTTTGATTATCACCCTGTAGGACCCAAAAACATAGTTAATTGTTACTTTCATGAATTAGGCATTGCTACTTCGTTTAGAATTAACACATCGGCAAAATTCTATTGCTTATTTATTATTATGCGCTAAATATTATTCATAGTATCATGTCTATAAATTACAAAACCAGAATCATTCTAACCTATAACCTTGTTTGGCTCATACTCGAAATTCGAGTCAGCAAATCCACATCAATTTGAGTTGTATTAAATTAGCATGAGAAATGACGCTTGATTCCCTTATCATATGCATTTCCGTGTACACAAAATTTTTACAGAGATATTAGATATGAGGAATTGATCACTTCTGATGAAACCCCAAGCAAGCACACGTCATGCATACTACTATTCGATCTGTAAATGTGCGTCAACAAAATAACGGCACTTACAATATGACAAATGTCTGTCTGGACAAAAGTCAATCGCTTATTTTTTGTGTATTCTAAAAGAAGGAGTTTAGAAAAACATAACAATTATGGAGGTTAAGATTTTGAACCTTTACATAACTTAAATGGTTTCATGCAAATACAGAAAATTTCCTCCCCATACTTTCTGTTAATCCTGACGTCATTTCTCGAGTACCTCCATTAATCAAAAATGGCATACATTACATTAAGCTACATTACATATGGGTGTCTCATTAACAAAATCAAAAGTATCTGGAGGACTTATTTCAGGTTTTAATATATTAACTGATTTTTACACATCTATAGACACTAATGAGTACGATATTTTTCCGTCTCTTCAAGTTTAAAAGTTAAAAGGCTAAGGTTTATCTACTTTCCTTCAAGAGAGAAGGTCACTGAACACCAGTGACTGTATTTCCGGTTAAACTATTATTTAAGAAAATGTTGATAAAGAAAAGTATTGAATACTGTTTTTAAAATGTGATAATTGATAGATGCTCGAGATTCTAGCCATGTTTAATCTTTGAAATTAATTGAATTGTTAATTACGCTTACTATCCAGACCTATTTGACTCCCTGTCCCTCCACTCAAATCACTTCGAATACTTTCGAATTCTCAAAATTCAACTTTTAGTGCTTAATCAACATTGCTACTTAACAATATGACCAATGTGACATTCCGTAAAACTCCCTGGCTACGGCGTCCCTCTAAGGTTAGGACACTTCCCATTAAAATTAACCTTAGAGTGTAGAGGGACGCCGTAGGCAGGGAGTTTTACGGACATTGAATATGACATATCACATATCACATGCAAATAAAACATTACATTTCAGAGATGCAAAAGTGTGAAGTGAACTTACCCAAAAGTAATCACTGAAGTCGACAGTCATCCTGCCATTCCGTGGGGTCCTTCGGAACCCTTTCGTAATTTCTGGATGATGATGATGATACTGTTGATTACACTTTTTTCTTCCTAATGTAATAATTAACTTCTCGCATCACACTCACCAAAGTTTAAAATCAACGAACAACGATTAACTTGTAGTAATTAATTTACGGTTCTCAGACTCTAGTTAAATTAGAACTTCTTGGAAGAAATTCACATTGGTATGTATATCGGTATCCCTACAATATCTATCTATTGTGTATTGCACTTCTGAAGTGTTGGATTGGATTATGGATTAATCCGTCACTTATTTTGTAAGAAGGTACAACTTCAGTCAGTCGGGTCTTTTACACTCTCTAATTTTGAATTTTTAGGCTGATAAAAACTCCAATTCACAATTTACTATTTTTGTTTATTTTTCACTACGTTACGTTGATTATTTTTATTCTTTACTGCTTTCAAAAAATGGAATATATAAATGAATGAATTAAAAACTCTCTTCTGTCTGTCTGTCTTCAAATGTTGACAGTCAAGATAGCAGCCAGTGCTGAGGTTGATTTAGAGTAGAGGCTGATTTTTAATTCATAACTGAATAACTGAATAGTGAATAGGTATTCACTAATATTATATTATTAATTGTTTGTTACGTACAACGTATTATGTATTAAATTACGATTTTGTAAAAAATATAGTTATTATTGCGACAGATTAATGATTCAATGATTGTTGATACTATGACTGTACGAAGATGTATAAAATCCGAAAATGGTTAATTCGCTTTGCCCGTCCTTGTCGTTTTCTTTGGCTGTTTGTTACTTAAACTGACATTTCACATTTAAAACTGAACAATGATTCACTGGCTAATTTCTCTCGCTCTCTCTATACACTATGCAGAATACTATGAGTGAGTGACACTTGACACTATGTATTTTATCCAATGTTAATATATTGGATAAAACGCTACTACAAATGACTGAGGTTGGCTTGGCGATGGGGGAATGAGAAGAAGACTATGACAGGATGAAGATAAACGATAATCAATCTCTGACCATTGACCATATAATTTTTGCTATTATGAATTAAATGTCAAAAATCGAACAACTCCTACTTTATATTGAATATTTAGATTATATATCAATATCACTCTCACATATACACAAAGCACCACTGGCTGACTGCTCACTGTTACAGTAAGTAAAAAAGGAAATACTTTCCTTGGCCGTTCTACTAGGGTGAACTAGACTGTTTTATATCATTCTGAATTTTAACTATTTATTATTATGATATTTTCATTTAAGCTAGGCTAGGAGCAGTCAAGTCAGTCAAACGAATGAACAAAACTGTTTATCTAACTCGAATAATAATATGCATTTAATAGCTATGATCAGAGCATTACAATTACAGTACAGGACAGACGTACTTTAGTGCAGGTTTATACTT
The DNA here is from genome assembly GCA_034696405.1 of Isotoma caerulea. Classification (NCBI taxonomy): domain Eukaryota; kingdom Metazoa; phylum Arthropoda; class Collembola; order Entomobryomorpha; family Isotomidae; genus Isotoma; species Isotoma caerulea. The sequence continues at coordinate 18,787 of JAQFZZ010000173.1, read as the reverse complement.
TAATAGATAGTAGATTTAAGCGTTTGCTTTAGGGCTACTTCATAATCGTTTTGTGTGTACTACAGTCGGTAAAATTGAATTGAAGATTATTACAATTTTTAGAATTGTTCATGAGAGCCGGACCAAGTTCCTGTTCTGTGGTCTATTCACTGCACTGACTGACTGAAGTATTATTTTGTGACAGGCAGGACAAGACACGACCACCACTGCCACTACACTTCCATATCATATCCTTCCATATGAATGAAACCGGAGCGTTTACACCAAACCAAAGCAAAAGAGCAGAATAGATGAGAGATCATCTTCGAGATATTTTGTGATATTTACTAGAGTTGCTTAAAAACACTGGCAATTGCTATCCGCTCTATCTATCTGGTCAATAGTCACCAGTTACTTTTTTCTCTAATGTTTTTCATTCAGATTAACTTCGCCTTGTGGTCAAGAGGGTGCTCACATCTTCCATTATGGAATTTCGACTTTGTTGCAATTTAAAGGTTTTGAATACGGTTTAATTTTTACTATTCTATGCTTGCTTCGTGTACCAGTACAACCGATCCGAAATTTATTAACTGGTGGAAGTATTGATAAGTTGGACTTAATTTCGCTTCCACTTGCTTATGAGACCGCAACCAATGCAGATAATCATTTATCCACTATCATTAGGACCCTGCCAAATATATTCTTTTCGGGTCAACACGACCGAGCCAATTTCGTTTGCACTAAAGTAAAAATAAATGATTTATCCAAATAGCTTGTTTGGACAGGTTATGCGATCAAAATAATTCTGCAAATGATACAGTATATTTATTACCAATCTTTGCTTTTACAGTAACAAAATGAAGTCATGAGAAAGTCTCGTAAAGTGCATGTAGAAGTCTTTATCATACATATCTTGCATTGTGAAGAATCAATGTCAATTTTTCTAGACAAACTTGCAATATTTTATCATTAAAGTTTGAAAATGAGCAACTATTATTGAAAAATCTGATTTTACTCAAAAACTACAAAACTCTTCCAGTTTGACATTTTTTCAGAATAATCGGATTAATGTTTTAGGAAATACGTAAACTACTCTATAAATTCTAAACCCTGTTGAGACTGTTCCATTGCTGAGTTAAATTATAAAAGCGAAGACGAAATTTTTTGTAAGACTTTTTATTTCTATTTAAAATAAAAGGTTAGTAGTATGTTGCATATATTTTCATACAATGATTTTATATGATTCTACTGTGCGTTGGGGTTCATGCTAAAAATTTAAAATCCTGCAGTAAATCAAAAAATGAATAAGATTAGAGTTTCTTGTGTTTACTATACGTAATTAAGGTTAATAATTTAATAGTCTTCACTCTTCACTAATCAAATAGGATACAATAGTTTTAAAATGTGACCAATTCGACTAATTTACACATCATTTGAAATAGTTATAAAATCTTCCATACTTCAATCAAACAAGGATTCAACTTTCATCTCTGTATAGAAAGATCTGCATTATATGGATGACCGATACTTACATAAGCCATTTCACACTGGGACGGCTATTCAACTGAGAACAATTAAAGTTTTAGGAAAAATTTTATACACCGAAACAAAATACAGAAAATAAATAAAAAGGCAATAAAAATAATTTTAAATAAAACCAAATACGTTTAGAATAAAAGTACGAGTTAAAAGCATGCAAAGTAATTCAAAGGAGTTTGTACACGCATATAGTGGATTGTTGGACGTCTACAAAGGAAGTAATTCATTGGCTTCCGTTTCGTCCGGCTGTCAGATATTTATTGTCAGAACCTTAATATGAGATCATTAACCTTTCATGAGACTGCTCTGACTCAAGCTTCACTATGTACTTTGAAACATTGACTTTTATATAAATTCTGAACTCTAAACACATTAACTACCTTGCATTTTTCACAAATCAATCTTCTACGTAACTTCCATGAATGTTCCTGGACGGAACGTCGATTGCTGGCACATTACGTTATTTAATTATCATTACTCACCCCATTCAATAAGAGAGAGATATAGTAGATGGGCATTTGGGCATGAATGCCAACTTCATTGTGAGTTCAGAGATTGAATTTAAAAAATGAAGGGCAATACCATGTCGAGGTCTGATCTAATCTGATCTAGATATCATCCCCTTCTTAACAGTTTGCAGTTATTCGTTGCATTCCCCGTAAAGTTGCTGGAACTTTTAATTCGTAGTAGAGCCTAACTGAGGCCTTTGTTTCATTAAGCTGCTTATTTTATGGCCTGTTCAGTCAGATATCTGAAGTCCTCTAATTACTTGAACTGAAGTATGTGACGTATCTTGTAGTTAGTACTGGCTATATATGGAGAGTTGTGATGCAAGGGGTGGTTACATTTTCAAAATCCATACTTAACGAATTATTGTGAGTAGTAAATTGATATTGAAATATTTATTTCTAATCCTACTTCAATGGAAATTTAAATAAAAGAATTGAATTTACTCAGGTAAACATAAAATATTACTACACATTACATCATTTTGCATCATTTTCTGATAAATTCAATTTAACCCAATTGTTTTTCAGAGAATACAGGCTTTGCTTTTGTTCGGATTAGAATGTATTAAAAGCTTCCTTGATAGATTATTATTATAGATTATAATTGAATAAAATTTTACTATGCGGCGTTTATAATTGTGTTCCAACAGTTAAGGTGTCAAAGGATATGATAACCATTATGAGACCTGCAGCTAAATCCAACTAACACTTTTAATTTTGCAATTGTAATTTTTGTAATCGCTTATTAAGTAGCAAAAGCTAATAAAGCGTTCTTATGAAGTACCTTTCGCTACTTAATAAGAACGCTCTGTCTGTCCGTCCGTCCCCCTGTCGCAACTGTAACTTTCGAACGCTTCTAAATAATCAAGTGAAGTTGTTTGCGCTGGATTGCCCAGGTTGCAAAGGCAGCTTGTATTGAAAATCAGCGTGCTGCGCTGAAGCAAACTGGTCGCGTTGGTAAGCTCTTCAAAGCACAAAATACATAAAAATTGAATTAAAAATTATACAAAATTCAACTAAAATGATTGCGCACGCTTAAAAGTCACCGTGCGCTTTGTAGAGCGTTTTAAAGTCCTCAAAATTTGAAAATGCATCTGAGGCATGATTTCATATGTAAAAATTCTTTCGAATGTAAATAAAATAGTAACGAGTGTTTTTAGAGTCACTGTACTGTCTGCAAAGACCTTTCGCTACTCCTTTATGTCCATTTTGATATGTTTATTTAATAACTTTTAAAAAATATATTTGATGATCAGTCTTTTATAGCGATTAAAGAAATAGTCATAATTTTATAATTATCAATAAAATATTAATGAAGTACTTTTCCTATGCTTATTGGTTCTAAATTTATGATATAATCGAAAAATGTGTCATATTGTAATTGAATGAATAACTTTAAAATCCAACGTATTTCAAAAATTTTGTTGTTCTCTTATATACTCGCATTTTAGCATTAGATATTACATTATTGAAAATCTCAAAAGATTGGGGTTCACTTGACTTTCTGGTTGTATAAATACTTGAAAATTCGATTGAAATTAAATCCTATTTATATCCACTGAAACATTAATTTACCTAAGTGGCTTCAAATGAGTTGTGAAACATAAGGCAATTGGATAAATGCATTTCTGTTTATGACCCTAGTATAATACAGGTAAATCGTTAGATTATCTCTAAATTGTTACTTAGAAGTATTTGTCTGCATCCATAAAGAACCTCGAATATACAAAGTAAGCTTGACAAGTAAACTCAAATTAAATCCCAAAGGTAACTTCAACCAGAGTTTACAAGTGTGATAAAACTGGAACTCTAGAACTTACCGCACACTTACCTAACATACTCAAAGTCATAATGATCGGTTTACGAAATCTGAAAATATAACAGTATCTCACATCCTACAATCATCCCATCACGTATCAGCACTTGCTTTAGGTACTAAAATTCCTTTAACATAGCTTGTATATAATCCAAATTGGAAAAGCCACTGTACACTTTACAGGGACATATGATATGAACCCAACAATGAAATAAGCCACAAACTCTCGAGTCATCACTATCAATCCAGACATTGCATGTCTTATAGTCGTTTAAACATAGTATCTCTTAATATTGCGAGACAAGGGATAAGGGCCTTGTTCAGATTATTCAGATATTGTATTGGTTGGAAGTGCAGGAAGGAAAAGAGCCAAAGTTAATTGACAGTGATATAATATCAATGGAATAACTGAACGTTAAAAAGTACGTCAAGTTAGACATTGATCAGAATTTCTGTTACGAAATTTCATCCGGTGGTTGGTCAGTAGACAACGAATAGTAAAAATATGATGAGGACTCGTTGATCAAATGAAGATATTAAAAATGCAAGCACCTTTTTTCATAAGTAAAGTAAAGACATATAAAACAGGTATTAGTTGCGGTAGTTGTAGATTTGAGTAGTAGAAATGCATTTAGCTAACGAAAAACCTAGGTTAAAGGCCTTTTAATTTAATTCGAAACTGGACTCAATGAGTTGTTAGGTATGGAAAAAATGATGAGTTCTAGGAAGAGAAATTTTTTTCCATGGATAAGGGGCTTTAAAGATAATATTATTATAACAATACAAAGTTACCAAATGGATGTATCATGATGATCATGTGGAAACAGTTGTGTTCTACACCTTTTGATATAATATACATGGATGATTAGTGGAAACAGATCAGCGTCGAGGGAAATAAAAGAGGAAATATTATTAGCTTCTGATGATGATGACCCTATGCACAACAATCCTATGCGAATATGTATTCAGTGTTTCTTCTCTATTATATCAAGTATGGAGGACAGGAAGTAAGGAGAGCTTGGACAATAGACTAAAATTGAATAGAGCAACAATCCAGAGCATGAAATGGTTACTTCCGTCGATCAGGGTTTGCACTAAAGAATCACAATGATGATGATGATGATGGCAAAAAAAATTACAAACGTTTCCATGATATCCATTCCTTATCATAGGACTCCAGGTCCAGTTTGCTCTTTGATCTCGAATAATGAACATTAATTTTCAAACTGCCCATCATCAACCACACCACAACTAGACTAACCACAATCAGAGCAACACCCTTTCTCCTCTCCAGTTCTTTTTTAAACTGCCGTATTTATTATTTACATTGAACGCTGAAGCACCAAGTGCCTCAAAGATTTAATTTAAGCCCTTACAAGGGACTCTCTTATTTTTAAGTTTTGTGAATATTTTATTTCAATCATTTTTAGTGCATTTATAATTTATTGTTATGCGTACATAAGTTTCCAGGATAAATTAGTGTTGGGTGTTTTTATTTGTTTTAAATCAACGCTGTGAAGATTACATTACAAAACCAAAGCTGAATGGTCTTTCAAAAATAAAAGTGATTGCAACTGGATATTGGTAACTAGAGAACAAAAGTTACTTGCGAAATCTAACCAGAAGAAAGAGATTGATTTGTTTAGTGTTGTATGACAATTACCGTGCATACTCGATTCAGAAAGGATATTGTAATGAGACAGAGGAAAAAGGTAAGAAAGTATTTACGACTGAATGTGCTTTCACCACGCATGTAACTTGCACTTAAGAATATTCTCATTGCTCAAACTGTACTTTATCCATCTTCCTAGACAAGTCTTTAAGTCTTCATTCTACTCTACCAATATTATATGCCTTATTTAAAACGAATTAATTCCCGTCATCTCTTTTATTTAAAAGTAGCTTATTCACCACTGGATTCTATACCTATGGACATTTACAAGTCGTCTTTAATGACTTTATTACTTCCATATTTCCTAAATGGTATATTAATTTTAATGAAGATAGTTTAAAACATTTTGAATAACGTAATTAAGTAATTAATTTGCTTCCTCATTTAATACAATAATAGTTTTTCAAATCCCACTTTCCAGGCAAGGCTTAAGCTAAACTCATAGTTTGAAATAGACGCTTACGTTTTACATTCATTGTTGAACAGGATTGCATAAAATTATCGTCAGGAGTTGAGTGAGTAATGTCTGGAACGGTACATTATTATTATAGTGTTGATAATTGCGAAATACGGAAAAGAGGTTTTTGTGGGTAAACACAATGCACATAATAGAATTACTTTAAAGGTATTTAATGCGTGTATACCTGAAGTTCCAGTAAGTCGTTCCACTTTAGTGAACAAAAAAATTTAATATCTGACAGTATTACACATTTTAGATCTACATATACATTAGTGAGGGTAGGTAGATGCCCCTAATCATTAGTGCAGTATAGAGGAATTTGCATGCATTCAGGCTCATGTATAATTTCCCTTTTAAATTTTATCAGGACGATCTATCCTCAATAGGATTTTTGATCAATTTTATTACTTTCAAAGCATTATCATTTTATCATTTTAACGCAATAATATAGGGTTACCATTATTTTCTTCTATGCTATTTATTACTTTTGGAGAGTTTCCCGATTCCGTCTTAATGTCGTTAATGAATTCAGTAAATATATTGGAAAAAGAGTTTTCTCCATTTTTGGAGTATTCAATAGGCTCTTCTTCTTGGAGTTTGATTTGAACATAGCTTATAATGGTAATTAGTGTTTATCATTACTTGATGACGTATGCGATTTAAAATAAAAGGAATGCTTGTGAAATTCGGAGATGTCATTCAATTAATATTGCATCGGTTGTACGGTTTGATTTTAATCGATATGCATCTCATAGTAGACAATGGTCAACCTGTTTGTAAAAATAGACGAAAAGTAAAGGATGTGCATGCTAGTTAACTGAATAATAAATTTTGTTACGGAGATTGATGCAACTCTTTTCCAGAATATTTTATTCCCCTTCGTGTAAAAATAATTTTGCGATCTCGTTTCTATTCAAGTCTCGCGTTTTGTAATACATTAACAGTCAATGGCCTTCTATTTTTGAATTTTAGTGAATTTATTATTATTAAAACTGTATTGTGTGATGTTGAATTGAGTATAATGTGTAGCCACACAACAAAGGCAATTGAGTATACGTTAATTAGATTATCCTGAAAAAATTAAAGGGCTAAAAACGGAAAGGATAGGATGAAACTACACTAACCGGAAGTTAGTGAGGTTGCTGTCTCACTCAGTCCAAACATTTTTATTCAAATGATACACAATAGATATACCGAGTCATGTTTGAAATGGCACACCCCTATTTCCAGTCTCATCAGTGTCATTTTATCTGTGTATCTGTGTCACATTTTTATTCTCTTTGTTTCCAAATCATGGAAATAGCAGCGTATTTCCCCCTTTATTATCTCTAGTGATTTCATATTATGACCATTATGATAACAATATTATGAGAGCAGTTCAGATTTGCACACAGGTAAAATAATCTACCCTTTCGATTCAATTAAGGTAGTTACAAGGATGGGTCAGTCCCCTCCTGCTGTGTTTATTCTATCTTTATAATACTGCTTATTTTAGGCTTTCACATTTTTTGCTCAATGTGGGGTAACTTGGTGGCAAATATACTCCAAAGCTTTGTTTAGGGGTGCCTCAATCGACATTCCATAGCTTTTTTTGAATTATACTTAATTAATTTATTACCAACATCCGTATACATTGAATTTATGATAAAAATCTTCATTTAGGCACGGCCTTTAGGCTACCCTCCACCAGGGATGTCCTTCCGATACCTTCTTTTGATATTAAGCATCATACTTCCTAGTTATGCCCAAGGTATGATCATGAAAATTCAAGGTTCCCATTATATTTCAATTAGTCCTATTGTCTTTGGCAATCTTGTACAATCTTGAAATTATATCCGGACGTTGTAGGTCAATGTTTCGGAGGTTTTGAGACCTACGAAAAAACTACTGGAATGGCCATGTCAGAAGGTGATCCACAAGGACTTCTTCATCAACCAGGTGCTGCCGTAACGAGAGACTGTACTGCTGTATGTAGACAGAGTACAACATGCAAATCCTTCACTGTCGGTGAGAAGATGTCCTTCAAGATAATATTATTTAGGATTATTAGATCGTCTTTTAAACCTATCCATTAAAATGTTCTATATTCGACTTAGATTATGAAAAGTCCAGATGTGACTCGTATGAACGGGACTCCATTGGCAGGCGCGATAAGCTGAGAGAGGACACAAGGACTAATTTCTTCGAAAAAGTTTGTTACAAAGGAGGTATGCTATCATTGCTGTAAACTTAGAAATGAAATGTCTTTGGAAGAAATGTTAGTACAGTTTAGCTAATTTACTTTACAGTCAACAATTTCCAACAAATCTGCGGAGATAGGCTATGGGCTTTTGAACGGGTCGTTGGTGCATTTTTGGATGGTTATGATGACAAGGAAGAACGACAAGTTTTATCAAAAACAGACTGCGAAAAATTATGCTTGTTGGAAACTGAATTCGCTTGCCGGTAAAATGATGCATATTTTAAACATAAATCTTAAGATTTTACCGAAGAAAAAAATTGAATTATAATTACGCCAATTTAGATCCGCTGAGTATGACGAGACATTGAAAGTGTGCAGACTTAGCCGAGAAGATAGAAGATCGCAACCTAGTGCTTTTAGACGTCAAGCTGGAATTGCAGTTGATTACTTGGAAAATCAATGTGTCAAACGTAATTGTCCTTTTTTATGAATGAAAGCAATTTCTAGAAATTTATTTGACTAATTGTAACACATTCAATATTACATTAGAACTTCCTGATTGTCGGTATTCTTCAAGACAAGATGTTTCCGTTATATCGATGGATGAATTGCAATTTGCTGCATCTAGAGAAGATTGCCAATCTCTTTGTGATCATGTAAGACAGCTTAATAAATGATTCATAGGAGTTGAAATTCGTTATAATCATTTGCATTAATTTTTTAACGTTTTTCCTACTCCATAGGCAAGAGGTTTTACTTGTCGATCTACGTCGTATGCTAGCGAAGAGAATCGCTGTTATTTAAGTGCTGATGACTCTGTGAGCTTAATGGGGGCACCCTTACCTCATAAAAGAGGGGCTGTATTTTCTGAAAGGCAATGCTCAATAAGTAAGGGATCGTTTGGACTTTAAATGAATTATAATTCTGACAATTAAGATGAAATAATTATATTTTATGGTATATTGTCTCTAAAGATCACTGCGAGGACGGACTATTTACTTTCGAAAAAGTGACTGGACATTTCCTCAGAACTGCGAAGCAAGAACCGATTAGTTTGCAAGCTGTCGCCCCTGGAGTGACGCTGGAATGTGTGGAACGTTGCAAAGATGCAGGAGCAGATTGCCCTGCTTTCATTGTCGATCACTCGGCCATGCGTTGTTTTAAACTTGATCGAAATACCCAAGGTCGAGGTGAAGAGTTGACACGTAGAGATGGACAGAATTATTTCGAAAAGATTTGTCTTAGAGGTAATGACTAGTTTTATATAGATATATCATTATTGAATTATTATATGCACATAAGAAATAAAATTACATTTTTCTCTTAATTTGAAGGCAACACACGTGGTTGTCGTGGTCGAGCTTGGGCATTTGAAAGGCGACCTGGAAGGGAATTAAGAGGTCATGATGATCTCGTCATCCATCGTGTTCCAAGTCGTCGAAGTTGCGAAGAAAAATGCTTAGTTGAAACTCGATTTGTTTGTCGCTCAGCGGAATACCACACAGAGGTATAGTTTCAAATTTTGAATTTTAAATGTCCTTAATTAATAATTAATGAGTAAAATTATATTAAATTCTTCTATTTTATATTGCAGACTACGGAATGTCGACTTAGCAGAGAAGATAGGCGAACCCGACCCACTGATTTTGTTGAGGCTCCAATGCAGATTGAGTACTTGGAAAATCAATGCATAGAACGTAAGAAAATGTTCTCAATTATTATTATAGAAAATGAATGATGGTTTTACTAATGTGTATGACTTTCGTCCACAGCGGATAAAAGATGTCAATTCGATACCGTAGCTGATTCTCACCCTCGCTACTTAGACACAGTAGTGAATGGTGTAACAAGTGAAGCGGACTGTCAGATAAGATGTAATACGCATAGGGATTTCGTTTGCCGTTCTTACTCTTTCTATGCTGCAGCGTCTCAATGCTTCATATCTGGAGATGACAAAGGTAATTCCTGACATAAAATTACAGAGCTAACAGTTGTACAAATTAACTTTTTATAAACATTGATATAAACGTTTTGAAAATGCTTATAGCATCCGGATTGGAAGAAGCAATACAGAAAAGACCTGGCACAACATATTACGAAAGAAATTGCAAAGGCACCGCAGCATTAGGACCAGCTCTTCCTGGAGGAATCCCGGATAGACCAATAACAGGTGGACCATTCGGTAATTCTATAGAGGAAAGACCCAGACCAGGACAGACAGATCCACAAAGTATGAGATTACGACTTTTACATTATATGTACTGCTTAACATTTTGCAATGTAATCTTTACTTATGATATTGAGTTTGAAACTTACAGTTGGAAGATGCGCTTTTGGAAGAATGACATATGAAAAGGTCTCAGGTTATGAGTTAGATCGAGGTCACAGCTACCTACTTTATCGAGATGCTGCGCGTGGAATTTCAGATAGATGTGCAAAACGGTGTCAGAGTGATGTAAAATGTCACGCTTTCAACTTAGATTACAACAGAAATGAATGCTCGGCTTTGGAATTTGCTAACGATGAAGTCAGATACGATTTAAGAAGATCTTCAGGAGTCGCTTATTTTGAAGGAATATGCTTAAGAGGTAATTGCACTTTAAATCGTTTATGTACTCAGACGTTTCAACAGTTAATGAATGTTTAAAATAACGATTGATGCATTTATGTAGGAGGAGGATGTGGACTTTTATGGACATTTGAAAGAATACCGAATTTCCAATTGCGTGGTTTTGACCGTGAAGTATACAGAGATGTAGGAAAGACCCAGTGTGAAGATAGATGTTTGGAAGAAAGAAGATTTATCTGCAGATCAGCAACATATGACTGGAAGAAGAGAGAATGTCGCTTAAGTACTGAAGATAGATTTACGCAACCTAGAGGATTTATTCCTTCGGCCGAAACTGATTATTTGGAGAATCAGTGCGCTCCACGTAAGTTTATAAATAATTTAAATGCTTCATCATTTTCACCTATGTTCAATCTATTGAATACATTTTATTTTGTAGAACCAAGAAAATGTAATTACAAAACCGCCCAAAAGGATCGATATCTAATTTATGTTGACAAGGCAGAAACGGCCCAACATGACGGAATATGTCAAAGAGCTTGTGATAAAGAAAGAGAATTTAACTGTCGATCTTATTCTTTCCTAAGTCAGGTAAGAATCATTAGCATCAGTTGACAGAGGGATGTAATTTTTGCTAGTTTATAACAATTAAAACAATATTTGTATTTATATATAGGGTTCAAGTCCCACAGCTCCTAGTGTATGTTTGTTAAGTGGTGACACGGCTGATAACGCTGCCCCCAACGCTTTCCAAGTACAACCAGGTGCAACTTATTCTGAAAGGGAATGTGACCCACGAAGCATTCCAGGTGGAGAATATCAAAGAGATCCAATTCGACCTTACCCTCCATCAACAGATCCGTTTCTTGCAGACCCTCGACCTTATCCTCCAACAGGTCGAGATCCATATCCGAACCGAATTGATCCATACCCTCCTGCAAGTGTACAACCATACCCGTACCCAACAAGTGCAAAAGATCCGTACTCTTCTAGTCGATATCCAGTCACAAGTCGTGATCCATTCCCTACCAGAGACTATTATCCAGCAAGAGACCATAGCTACGGAAGAGAACCATATCCTAGCCGGGATCCGTATTACAGATACCCTCCAGGTAGAGATGCATACGGTGGTACTATTCGAGATCCTTATCCATCTGCTCCTTATCCCGGTGGTACTCAAGATCCAGGAAATTACTTGGATCCTGAACTTTCCCCTTATCGATGTCGGTACACTGTCACTTACGAAAAAGTTTTGGGTCACACTTACAATGGAGCAAGAAAGTAAGAATGCTTTTGTTTTACTTTTGATTTCTATCCCTTATGATGCAAGAGAAATTTAGATTCTAATAATAATTGCAATGAAACTAGGGAAGTCATACCGACAAGGTCAGACTTTGGAATTACTGGTGAATGCTTGAAGGAATGTGACCAATTGCGAGATAGATGTCTTGCTGTGAGCTTAGAACCTGTACGAGGGGCTGTAAAGAGATGTTTTGCTCTGGACAGATCCTCAGAAGCGGATTCTTCTCTATTACACCCATCTGCTGATCTTACACATTTTGAGAAAATCTGTCTCAGAGGTTTCTTAATTTATTTTATTACTCTAATGCATATAAAACCTTAGTTCTTTATCTTAATTAACTCTCATTTAATTGCATAGAACGAGGTTGTGGAAAAATGTGGACCTTTACTCGAGTTCCAGAGCATGAATTAGTTGGACCGGGGGATCTTGAGATTAGAAACATTTACAACCGTCGACAATGTCAAGACGAGTGTCTCCGTGCTCCTCGTGGACCTTGCAGGTATTCGAATAGTACTTCAGGCTATTTTTATTCATTCTGTAGGGAACAATTTATAAATGTCTATTTATAAATTAAAGATCTGTCACATACTACGGACGAGAAAGGCTTTGCAAGCTTAGTAGTGAGACTCGAAGGACTCGTCCAGAAAGTTTCCGCAAAGCTGGCCCAGATATTGACTACATAGAAAACGAATGCGCCCCTCGTGAGAATTTACACTTATTATTATATTTTCATATATTACTTTTGGGATGTGTTAATTGTGTAATTTCTAATTTACACAGCTCCACCTCACTGTGAGTACACGGATTCTCCAGGAAGATACCTTCCTGTGGCAGATAAGTTCATCCCCAGAGTGTACAATGAGGCCGATTGTCGTCGAAGCTGTGACACAGAACCAGAGTTCCAATGTCGAGCTTTTAGTTTCCACTCATACCGTCGCGAATGTTTACTAAGTTCTGATGATACGCATTCAAGTGGAACAGCTTTAATACCCGATCCCGAATTTTTCTATGGAGAACGTGGAACTTGTAACAATGGTTAAAGACGAATCATTTTATTTTAACTCTATCATATCATTTTAATCCAGGTTTTTTTACAACGTCTCAATACTCCCCTATAGTTCGTGTGGATTGTACACCATCCGATATGTTGGTCACAATTAACTTTGGAAACCCATTCGCTGGAAGAGTTTTTGCAACTGGAAATCCTCAATCTTGCTTTGAAATGGGTGGTGATAGAAGCCAAGTCGTCTTGAGAATATCTCTAGGCACTCAATGTGGAACGCTTCAACAGGTATAAGAAAAACACTAGCGATATGTAATAATGTAATGATAGGTTGTCGTTAAATTGCGTTGACGAAAACATGTTTTCAAAGTAATTTTCTTGTTTTTCACAAATTCAATCCTTTTGTGTAGGGCCGAGGACGATATGTTAACCACGTAGTTATCCAACAGAATCCTGTTATTATGCAAGAGTCTGATAAGACCATTCGTGTAGAATGCTCTTTTGATGCTAATGACCAGACAGTTTCGTATGCTCCGAGTGGTGTTTCAGGTTCTCGAGAATATGAAGGAGAACGTGGAATTTCTGTGACGTATGTCATGTGTTAAAAAACATTTTATAACTTTAATCATTCTTTGTGTATCTGATCAATTCAAAAATCTCATGTTGAATTTATAAATTTGCCTAGGGTTCCATTTAAACCAACCGGAACAAATATTTACACAAATACGGCTCCTACTCCAAATGTGAGAATGCGAATTGTAATGAGAAATGGACAGGATGCTTCTGTTGTGGGGCTTGGGGAAGAGTTGCAACTGAAGATAGAAATTGACCCAACCAGTGCATTCGGAATATTTGCTAGAAATCTAGAAGCTCGTACAGAATATGGAGAACTTTTAACCCTTATTGACAACATCGGGTATGTAGACACTTCATTTTCAAGAATTAATTAAGACTAAATACCGTTGTTTAACTTGTAAATTATTTATGCAGATGTCCAAGAGACCCGAACGTTTTCCCTGGCTTAGAAATTGAACGAGGCACAAGAAATCTCTTTGCAGATTTCAAGGCATTCCGTTTCCCGTCAACAGCAACTGTTAATTTCGTGGCAACCGTCCAGTTCTGTCAAGACCTTTGTCAACCTGTAAATTCTTAATATGTTTTTACCATTTGTCTTTAAATACCTAAATTATCATCTTACTCGTTTAATTACAAAAATGTTATTAGGTCCGATGCCAAGGGGGACTGGAGTCATTCGGCAGAAAGAGGAGATCTGTACTAACTAATGAGACAATAATATCTCCAACTATTCAACAAATCCGAATGACAATTCCTTCTCCTACTGTGACTTCTGCCTCTCAATCAACGACAAATAGCAGTGCTCTTGAACCTGCAGAATCTTACAACGTTTTCCAGTTTTCAAAACCAAATACGCCAAGGAATAATGTGGACAATCAAGGTTTGTTGGACTTTAGAAATCTAAATTAGTTAAATTTAAAATATGGAATTAACTGAAAATTATTCTTTATTCAAACAGTTACGGCCAGTCAAGTACAATCTGAATCTTCCGGAAGTGGAATTCCAACTATAGAAAGAGAATCACCAAGGTACACATCTTACTCTAGATCGCCACACATAATGCAATCAGAAATTGTACCGACTACTGAAAGTCACCGTAGTACAACTGCTCCATCAACGACACCAGCATCCAGCATCGTGAAAGAGATCAACCCTAACCTTAAACCTTCCACGGGTACAACAACAACTAAACCAATGTCAGAATTACCTGGAGCTCTTCCTATACATTCTAAGGTTATAATTAAATTAATCCCTCACTCAAAATGCTAAATCTTGTATAACATTTCAAAATATAATATTTTAACTGTAATATTTTGTTTTTCCAGCTTGTGGTGATGGCCAAAGAAGATGCAAATCTTCCCGTCAGTCAAGAACTAGACCCAGGTGTACGTCGTAGGATTAATGACAGTCGGCAATTTTCATCTGCGATTCCATCAGGTACTGCAATATTAATTACAGAGCAAGTCTTACCCAAGAGTTGTCTCTAACATTTCTATTCTTATTTATACAGCAGCAGGACCAGCGAGTTACGAGGGTTACGTATGTAGCACAAAGGGAAGCGTAGTTGGAGCCATAATAACCGTTTTGCTTCTTCAGATCGGTTTGGTAGCAGCATTTTGGGTATTCTACCGATCGAAACAACGGCACTGGAATAAATTGACCGGGGACCATGACCCCCGAACTATACACTCACATACGCATTCCAACACTTCATCTTCTTTCTCAACATCTCCGGAAGTAATTTTTAGAAGTGTTTATGATAGACTATCTGCAGGGGGAAGACGTCCTATTTTAATTCCTTATCCTAACTCACAAAATTCATCCTCACATCCTAGAGTAGACGAGTAGTCGTAGTTAGCTGTGTTTGCTTCAATCATACTCTATACTGTTTTTACTTGTTTTTTTTTCATACCAAATCCCTATTGAAATACATATTGATAGATTACCCCACGTAAGCAGCAATAGTATAATAATATATAATTTATTTGTTAAGTTTCTTCTCTGAATTGTTTCATCATTATTTAGTGTATAACATAAAACATAAGCCAGCCTAGAAGCATCAAACTACTCAAGAGCTTTCACTTTTAAGTTTACTTTTTTCTTCGAATCAAGTCTTTCCTTTGATATTGGTTTGCTGTTTCTTTTGTCTATAATTGGGTTACATAATATACTTAAGTGTCTTCTAATATAGTAGTCTATTAATAAGAAATATAGTGGTCGTTGTTATCCTGCTGGTCTTTATAGTACTTCAAAATAAAAATAAAACGGTAGAGTTGTTACTGGTTCTTGTAATAAATACATTTAAATGTACTAAATTGTGTGCTTTGAATTTTTTTATTGTGAAATTTAACATTTTATGGTCAAAAGGATTCACCTTCGTATACCAAATCTACCATAAAACATTATTCGCAAGATACTAAAATAATTTCCTCTCCGAAACTCTCCAACCCGAAACTATATAACTTTACCCTGGTTCTATCGTGTATTTACCCTGGTTCCATTTTAAAGGAATTTTTGAAGAAAAATATGCCAAAAATATGTTGAAAATTGCATTTCATGTAACTTCAATCAGATGTGTTAAAACGATTAACTCCATTTACAAAGAGTTCCACATTTCCGCAATACTAAATCCTTAAAACAATAACCTTAAGGCTTTAATTATCATTTCATGCCATGAATACCCAGGATTGTATCTTGAAATAACCCTTATAGTTTATACAATGAGTTACCCTCTGTCTGTTCATCACATCGCTTAATATTTATCCACTTAGTTTCATTAGCTAGAAACACACTCTGAATATTTTATCAATGACATAATGATCGTTGCAGCATTCAAATGACCAGTCATCAGTCAGATGCATCACCCTAAAAGCTTCAAATAAATAATTCATCCTTGTAGAACAGGCTTCATTACAATATATAATGTTTTATTACAACAGTAAACTGCCAAGTTATATTTGTGACATGATCATGATGAAAGTAAAGTGTGCCTGTTTATAGCAAAGCTATTGAGTTTTGTTGAAAGCAATAAATTGCCTTAGAATTCTATAGGGGATTGTAGTATATCATATTTCTGCTTAAAATAGGTAAGCCTCTTTGGATTAAATGTTAAATTCCTGACATTTTTACTGTCGACTAGCTAATCTAATCTTAAATGTAGTACATCTATACTACTAATAACTACTCTACACTTTATGAATATTAAAAGAAGCTATGATAAAAATTAAATAAATCAGAAGTTGTACTACATATTGTAGGGAACCACTTGTTCGTGGCTTTTAAATATAAACATCAAGAATGTATCTATTGAATAATTTATCTTAAGCTGAAATGTTTTCCACCTTGTTTTATAACAATATAATATAAATTAAATAATTCGTGGTCAAGAATGACTGACTATACTGACTACAGTGACTAGCAACAACAAAGAGAAAGTTAAATTGGTTTTGAAAAGCCCATATACGAGGTACGCCGGCCGAGCCAGCTATACTGATCGATTTGTATTTACCCGTATATGTGAAAAGCCCTATTTAGAGAAACCTACTCTCCAACAATTGATTGTTAAAAAAGAGTTTCTTTATTCCTTTTTCATATTGGGGATAGGAATAGCATGGATTTCGGTGTGCTTTGTAGGCCCACCTTCAGATATGGAACAATAGTTGCCAGTAAGACCTGTGCAAGATGTTCCGGGTTGTACAGGTGGCTTTCGTGTTCTGTTGGTTGTTGAACGAAGTGGAATAGAGTTGCTCGGCGGATTGTTATTGACGCAATTGCAACCAAAGATTGCACTCAATCGAGCTAATTGTCGTCTCATCGATCTACGAAAGTTTTTCGACATGAATGAGTAAATGACGGGATTGAAACAAGAGTGGATAAAGGGGATCAAGTTAAAGATAACTCTTGTATTGTATACTGAGGGCGTGAAAAGTTCCGTTGCAAGTTTTAATGCAATTGCCAAAATTAGTTTAGGACCCCAGCAAATTAGAAATAGAATGATCACCAAAATCAGCATCTTGATAACCTAAATTTTGCAGTAATTTCATATCAGTATCAGTGTATATATTACAGTATCGTTGAAGACTTCGGATAATATTTTCAGAAGTCTCTATTTATGGCTAACCTGTTTCCGAGCTTTTTTCACATCTTCACCTCGATTCCCCCGGTATTGGTTTACAGACCTTCGAGCCTTTGTGTGAGATGTTCCCGTTTCTGATTTCTTCACCTGCTTTTCAGCATCAGATTTTCCTTCATTTCCTTTTTCTTTCGCACATTTAGAGTTCTTTGCCTTGTTATCTTGACCACCAGAATTAGCATTATTCCTTTCATTTTTTGTCCTCTGTTCATTTCCACGAAAGCTATAAATAAGTACACCACATTATCTTACTAAACTCCTCTTTCCTATTACCATTAAAACATCTCAACCAATTTGGACATAAGTACTTAATCATCCATCATTTTATGCAAAATTTCCTCAGAAATAAAAACCCTAATTTGCACTTATTTTTCGAATTTTTATAAACCAATACAATCTAACACCTTTGTTAAATTGTTTAAGGATGGGTAATTTTACACTTTAATGCTCGTCACTTATGAGATTTACGCAAATTGGACTTTCTAGAAAATTGAGAAATCACATCTATATACATTGTAACAACAATTTCCAGAATTCTTTTCCAAAAGCAACAAATTAAATATCCCTTCTAATTTTCATGTCTGACGGTTCTTTATACTTCATTTGTAATTCACAAGCAAAGTAGATTTCTATATTTTTTCAACAACAGTAATTTCAATTACTACCTAAACGCCAATGACAGTTCATAGCAATTTGATGTTTCATCAAAGACAGTTATCTGGAGTTAATCTGCCTATGTCTGCAGATGTGTGCTTTTATAAAAAGATATACCATCATAATTTAATGGTCATAATAATTTGATAGAGAAATCTCAATTTGCCAAAATTGGCCATTAACCCCCACAATAATATTACAAGTCAACCTCTATACACAAATCCTTGTTCTTCACTGCAGACAGATCTTATTAAGAAGCGGAGCTTCTTTATGCTTTTCACTGCGTTCATCTGTCTGTCTGTCCGTCCGTCCGTCCGTCCGTCTCCCACTTTATTCGAGAACGGTTTGACCTATCGGAATGAAACTTGGTACACATGTTTTAGACCTTAAGGG
>JAQFZZ010000172.1:0-27310 GCA_034696405.1 Isotoma caerulea | reverse complement strand
TTATTATTATTTATTCGGTTTCTCTGAATGTATCTATCTATTAGTTGTAAATTTTCTATGTATTCATTTCATACTAGTTCAATCCATGTAATTTATTGTGCATGCAAGTGTACTCTTGTCATGTCTGTGTTTTCAGCCTCACGATGGAACAATATAGACCTAATTCATATGACCTTGTCCTTATTTCTTTATTCTTAGTGCACTAGATCACTAGATCTTTGCTTTGGTAAAAAAACTTTTGGATGTTTATACAAAGTTAAATATAGTAGCGTTTACTTGCCAGTAATATACCGTTTCAGTAATAGAAGCAGACGCAGTTAACTTAGGAGGAGAAAGCAAGAATCCTGGGTTCTTTGTGAAAGTTCTGTTGGCCGTGATGGGAAAACCTCCAAGCAGCTTCGAAAGGTCCTTTTGATTGGGACGTTGAATCTATTTTCGAAAAATGCCAGCGAATTTTAATCTGCATATTTCTGATTTTTTATGAAATTTTCAAAATCATTTATTCGTAACTTCTAAAAATTACATTTTTGATTTTACTTTTGTTAAAATAAATTTATTATCTCATGTAATGCATGTGTGCGGAAATTTTATACATTGTTGTTATTTATAGTTTGTATCAATTAAAACTTCAAATGATTTTGGGCTCATTGTCAAAATTTGTCATTTTTTTGGAGAATGTTATTGTTCTGTTGGATAGAAGAGCAGAAAAATATGACTGATCATAAAACTCGGAAGGAACAGACCAAAAAATAAATAGTGTGAGGGAATTTCCAGAAAAGGCCCTTGTTTTAATTCATTCTTGTCAAACTACCCAAGCCAGGGTGGTTTTCTCCAGAGTGCGAGTAGCTCCTAATAAAAAGAGGGAAAATATCAGTACCTAAGGAGTAAGTGGATGGTAGGGTAGTGTTAGAATCCCGAAGTAGTTCTAGCAGATTTTCTATAAAGATCAATAGAGAGTGAGCCAGATTATTGTTAGGAGGACCATGGGATTATAATGTTAGAGAAAATTAAATTATGAACTTATTAAAAGGAAAATGGGGAAAGGCGTCAGGGGCCAGGAGAAAAACGCAATTAGGAGTTACGATAGAACGTGTGTAGAATTTTGCAATAGTTTTTGGTGTCCATTGTCTGCATAAATGTCCTAGTTTCTCTCGAATCCTTTCTCTTTTTTTAAAAAAAGTATAAGGGCTCTGTGCTACCACTATCAGAGGCCTAGAGTCCTGATGAACGCTCATGCGTCCCATGCAAACGACCACTTACACCTTATATCCCACTCTCACCAAGTAATGTCTTATTAACGAGATTGTATCCTCCTTTAGATCGTTAGCATGGGAAAAAATGAGAAAATTTTATAAAAAGACGATCCCGTAGTGGCAGATTCTTTGAGACAAATGGAAACAGACAAAGCCTCTACTATTGATTAGAAGAGGGGACACCCGGACACCCTTAGGACCGTTCTTCCGTATTGCCTCAAGGCTCCAGGGAAGATTCATAAAAAGATACTACTAACTACGTACAGAGATACATAGGTATACATTACCAAAAAATAAAAGACCTAACTAACTAATAAGATATACTGCTCCTCTTATCCTCTGGTTGTTTGAGAGCATGCAAGTAACTTTCTTTTTGGTAGAATTTTCTCCAAGAAAAATGAAGTTTTGCTACTCAAACTAATGACTATGATGGGAAGCAAGCAATTACGGAGGCATAGGAGAGTAAGAGATCTAGTGATGGTGTCTACTCTGCATATCCCTCGTCCCTTTCTTGAACTATTCACCACGATCATCATCATCATCTTTAGATATTATAGTAATATTCTAGTAGAGTGGTAGTGGTGGCTCATAGGCTAGGCAGTTTATTCGATGGAGCATCTCAGATTTTGTGATACACGTAACTCATTACAGATGCATGGTACAGAGTTGTAGTATTCCCCAGTGGGGCGAAATTGATGCTCCTAGACAAATGGTATGCATCATATTTCCTCGCTGTTGCTTTCTCCTTTGAGGATTACTATTCTTATGTTGTTTTGCAAGTTACGCCTGACCTGAAATTTAGTAAGGATAATAATATGACTATTCAGTTCATGTCATCTATAATCTATCTATCTATCTTTTCCTAGCACCCTGATCGTCCCACACCGTCTGCCCGTTTGCCAATCTAATAATACAATGTGCCATCATATCATCCTTTCACTCATCTTCAGCCTACCTTACATCAGCCTTGTGTACTACTACAATATGCAATATAGATAGATGTAATGGCAGTGTGAAATCAGTTGGGTAACTTACATAGGGATCCACCTAATCCAATATTTGTAACGATAATACGAATGGAGCTGACTGTGTGGACTGGGCGAACTGGACTCTGAGAATTTACTAATGCTGCTGATGCTGCTCTAGTGAAAGAAGCTACGTGTGAAAGAGAAGTAAATTGTATGTGATGGAAGAATGAAATATTAGAAGGTCACTTTCGTTGAGCTGGGTAGCCTTTGGACGGATTGTGGAGCTATCGAGAGGCAGGACACGCTTCTGAGATATTTCTTATGCCAGCCAAGCCGATCCAGTTAAAACTAGAAGAGTAGAATATGATGGGTTGCTGCTCCTTCCTTCTCTATATATTATGATACTTCTCTTCGTATATACAGGGATATATATGAGGGACTGCGAAGGGACGCGCCGTCAGGCAGCAGGGCTGCTGAATTCATGAGGAAACATCGCATCAGACTGGAAAGAATGATTCTTTACACAGAGAAAGAGAAGAGTTAGTAGAGAGAGAAAGCAATGGATGGATGATGATGGGAGATTGGGTTGGTTGCTCTGCCTCGGATACAGAGAAATTCAACCCTGGCTGTCTTCATCCTTTCGTGTGGAGAGTTTTCTCTCTCTAGACTTGTTATATAATACTATATGAACGTTTAGCAAGTAAAGGGAGAGTAGATGGGTGAAAGCAGCAAGTAAGAAAGAAAGACTGTCTGCTGGGTTGGCCCATTCGAGAGATGAGGTTTTATACTGTGTAGACATATGCTATGACTTAACTACGATACATAATATAATGAGCATAATATGTACCTATGTCCCTTTGTAATGTATGTATATCGATGATAGATACACTATTTATATGCACAACAATAATAATATATGATTTGAATGGAGTCTAGAGAGAGACTACTATATGAGGAGGACAATACACACAGAGGGAAAACAAAAGGAGAAACGGACGGATGGCTGGAAGATGAAGGGATAAGTTTTTCATTTGCCTCTTCCTAAAAGGAGTGATGAAATTAATGAATTTCAGTTTCAAGAGGAGCTCAAATATCTCATAAATATTTGTACATGAGGGAAATAACGAGAGAAACGTCCTTCACCGACCAATTGGTATGCTGGTGTGATGCTACTAGTATAGAGAATAGGCAGTTTCGCATACCGGAAGCTTTGTGGCAAGAATCTCATGAACTCTATTCCAGCCATAGCAAATAGTACTTGTAGAAGAGATAGCCTTATTATGATGGGTTACAAGTTTTCACTGTTGTGGACTTCACTGCCTAAAACTATTACTGCAAAGTAGATAGATTTTGAAAATTGACTACGGGTAAACCAGCTTTAGGAATAGCACAGCGAAGCCACCAAGAATTCCAGAAGGGATCAACCCGCAAACATAACTTGCTTCTTCCTCTATCCTATCCTCATCCGTCTGTAGAGATATTTGTAAAAGTTCGTGTACATTAAACCAGCTATTATTATATTGAATATGCAAATGAAGGGTCAATTGTGGTTTCCAGTCCATCCGTCTCATGCTTCATTGATATTAGGTACAATATTATGCTGGCTGGTTATACACAGGATGGAAGTTGAATTTGTTATCCCGAGTTTTCCTCATCCTTTCACAAACGAGTCTCATCTCCACTATAAGCTTCCGTATGTATATTCATACATTTTGCTATGTATTGGGTACGACGGAGTAATATTAAATTGAATCAAAATTGCTGAAAGTGAGTGGTAGTGATGGCGGTGGTAGCAGTGGTACTCTTGGTTGTGACACAAGGATGAAATAGGAATCAGGAATCAAAATAGCCATAGGGGATGAAAGTATGAAAGTGAAAGTACTATTGAAATATATGGAACACAAATATTAATAGTCAGTGTGGATGGAAGTAACCTTGTAAAGCCAAGCCAGTGCCAGTTGCCTACGCACGTTCTTCCTCTCGCAAGTCAATCCTGCTTGAGTGCTAATAATACTTACAACGAAGATTATGATGAGTAATGAAAGATGATGATGATTATGAAATGAATAAACCGGACTACACGATCTCACAATAGATTTTAAATATAGTGTGACATTTATATTTGCATTTATATGTATTTTATAATAATCATATTTATACTTAATACTATTAGTACCATACATTGACCATCGTTATCATCAGTATGCTCACCAATGCATAAAGAGTACATGAGTAAAATTCAAATATACATATTTATCAATCATCGTTATCATCTTCATTATTATTCAGTATTTTCACGAGTTGATCATTAACATCCCAAACATTCGCAAATCGTAATAGGAAATTGCATGGTAGGTTTTTTTCTTCATTTTACTAGATTTATTGTATATAATTGTGTTCATTAAACTTGTTGTAAGTTGTATTGTATATAGTATAATAGGTTTCTTTTGAATAATATTTGTCACACGATGGGTTGATCATTATTATGCAAAGAGGAGTCAGTTTAGACAATAATTTAATTAGACTCCTTTTACTCTTTCATACTTAATTAGGTTTCGTCTTGGAGAACAGTCAGAGCAAGAGGGAGTGTATAGTGCCTAAAACACGCACACTATTTCTGTCATCTACTAATTATTATAATAGGTGAAAGTTCCTTTATTGTAGTTAACATTGATAATGATTGTAATTATTCAGAAATTCAGACATCTATCATCACCATAATTCTACCATCATATCAGTAATCTTTGAATAGACATAAAAAATTTCTTAACGTATCATTTTATAAATACACATAAGCACACAATGACTACATAGGTTTTATCAGTACATAATAATAATACATGTATAATATTAAATGCATCGATTACACAAACTGCTTTTGCTTTACAATAACAATTTAGTAATTATTTATAAGAAATACTCGTAACAGTGAACATTGAACTCCAGCGTCAAGGAGGAGTCACTTGGGGTATGCAGTTTAGTTTTAATTACCTAATACATAATATTGTTGTAAATAGATATCGGTTAACTTTTACGAATATTTTGTAAAATTATGTAATAAAGGGTGAGGATCGGAAGGTCGTATAGTTTTAGTTGATGTAATCGCATCGTATGAATTTACTTTTTTACTTAGTGATTATTATTCTATTCTAACCATCAGTACGAACTGACTGCTGGGATGTGACTAACAAAATCCTAGAGCTCGTGGGTTTGTATCACACAATCCCAGCCCTCAGTCATGGGTACATTTCATGATGAGTTTGTTATCAATATCAATATGAAATACACTCTAGTTATTATTCTTTTTTTTATATATTAAGAGTAAAAAATAAACTACTTCTCACTTCTCATTTTGAACCACTTCCTTAATTCCATCTTAACTCGCCGCAGTAATACAGTAATACTTATAGGATGCAAAATGCATATTTTGACACTTTTCCACAACTACAATTATACTCGTATTATACCGTTTGCATTTGCATTGCAAAAGTTTAGAACCTCAGTAACTGACGACGGCTATCACATCAAAATTTTTACGCCTAAGCCTAGTCTGTATGTAGAGTAAATATTTTTTTTTGAAATTCGATGAATGATTGTATTGCAGAGACACGAGCCACTTAGGCTATAGCTACCGTAATATGAGTGCATAGAATATAATATCTTACAGTAGTTACAACAAACTCATGATTTATAGAAGCCTTAAAGATAAGATTTGTTCAGGTGATTTACTGATATTGAAATTGGAATCCAGCAAAACACGTTTGTGAACATTGAAATAGAGAAAAATCCGTTAAAATTCAATAAATTACTTTGTATATATGTACAATAAGAAACTGCAACTGGGCAGGTAAATTTTAGTACCAAAAATGGTTCCACATTTATAATTTGTTAAGGAACCGATAACAGTCGAAAGGATGAAGGAAAGCGATGGCACAATGTAAATTCCCCTTAAAGTTAGATACATCAAAATTAATAAAAAATCCATTAATATTTCTGTTCGATGTAATAAAAGTTTAAAGAAGAGTTTTTAACCTTATCGTCGTAATTAAAAAGCAGTCGTTGAAATCACTGCACGGTCTTAATACTTATATATTACGCTTATAATTTGATACATACGGATGCAAAGTAAATGGAAACATTAAAAGAATGATATTTGTAAAAGAAAAGAGTTGCTTCTGGTCGTTAGAAGCAACTTAAAAAGCATTGAATTTCTTCTAACGGTCAATTACAGGATATAACTAAAGAATAAGTGTTTTTGTAAGAATAAAGATAAATCAGCTATAACATTAGACGTAATAGATAATCTAGACAAGAACTTTAGTCAATTGAGTTAAATTACTTCCACTTTTACCGTCTGGGTAATGGTGAGTGAGATGATCATTGAGCGTGAATTCCTCGAGGTACACACGGACGACGAAGGAAGAGAAAAAGACAGAGACACAAGGGCCAAAATTGGAGGCAACCAAAATGAAACGAGAGAAAAGTCAGCTTTTACTTATATACTACACCCAAATGTTTTCTTTCTCCTTTAACCTACTTCCTTAGTTCATACGAAATACAGGAAATAGTAGGAACATTTATTTTAAACTTAATAAGGTACAAGCAGAGTAAATTAAATTTCGTATTTCACAATCACCTCCAAAACTCATTATAATGTGTATATACCTTAGCAATTAAATTATTTCAAGCAAAAACACTAACTACTACACTACCTTAATAAAGGTGAAATTAAAATAGGATCAATTTACATTTTCAACTGTGAAATCTGATGAATAAATGTTAATGTGATAATTAGAAGCAAATATTAGTAGTATTAATATTAAAACAGCGTAATTAAGAGAAGAGAGGAGAAGTATTAAATCAAATATAGATTAGAGTAGGTAAACTCAGAAAGAGAGAATTTGAGACGGGAGTAAAACATCTCAGTAATATGATCTATAAAGTTACTTACTACCGATAGTAAAAAGAATTAATCGAAGATGCTATACTGTGTATACTATACTATCCCTTTCTTTCTCCCATCTCTTAGGATATATATACATAAATTGAAGTAATTATGTGTTGAGTGACAGAAGGTCTTTGGGAAAAGAGTTAGTATTTGTGCAGTTTCAGTAAGTAGGAATAGAGAGGCAGTGGTGGAGTGGAACACAAGAGTAAATGTTGCCGATCACACTTCTCTTTGACTCTTCGTGGTATTCTAATACTCTTAATATAATAAGACCTCTTTCGTCCTATCTGCCCACATAGAGATACACACTCACACTCATTCACATATAGGAAAAGTGTTTGTCTCAAAGAGAAAGTAGTGAAAGTAAGTAATATGACTAGTGTAAGACATTGGGAGTTAGTGAAAGAATGGAACTCATGATGCATGCCGAAGTGGGAGAAAAGCTAAAAAGTTGAGATTAATGAAATGTCTCCATTTCTATTTTAGATGGCTCAACATGAAGAAAAAGAACAAGAGGAAGATGATGATGACTATGGTGATGATGATGATGGAGAAGTCAAACTGGGCCAGTCAGTCCTCTCCACCTATGTTAATAGTATTACTACACTAGACCATACCACCATCAGTTCATAACCATAGACTTGTTTGAGGTAATAGTCTCGTACTACTACTTGTATTAATGTCTATGCACAAAACATTCTATATAACTCTATCTTGGTTTTTTTCTTTTTCCTTTTGGTAAAAGGATAAAGGACAATAAAGCAAGCAATGGAATCAAGAAAGTAAGAATGAGGAAAAAAGAAAGGGAAGAAAAGGAAAGGGAGCAATTATTGTTTGCCTCCACGCACTAGGTAAGTACACCCTACGGACGCATAAAGAGAATCTTCCTTCATTGCCTATTCCTCTTGAAATAAAACACTTCTATACTCCACTGCACATCAAATTGACGTCAGTGACCAAAAACAACTGAACTATCACTTGTAACCCGTAGATTTTTTCTTTAAAAAAATTCAACCTCTTTAATATTATTATATTTGAAACGGCTGGCCTGCAACTGAAAATATCTTTTCATCAGATTATACTTAACTTGTGGACAGGAAATAAAGTAAGGTACTTGGCTTTCTCCTTTCTTTCATTCTAGGATCCTTCGCTTTTTGTAAAATTAGACAAAGAACCTAGGTCTAATAGACTGTGAGAATTGATACTACTGTAGTATGGATAGGAAAGTGAAACTGTTCAGTAAACATTAAAAACATTGGTGTACAATGTTATTGTTTTTGGGTCCTTGTGGGTAGTGAAAGTAAGGAGCAGTGATATGATAGTAGGACTTGGAGTTTGTACCTTATTGCTTTAAGGTATAAAAACTGGAAATGTGATGATATTATTATAAGGTAGGGAGCGATGGTGGTAGCAACCACTTGAATATTGCAACATACCCTCAGCTTCCTTTTAATTCAACACCCTAAATACACGGAGGAAAAGTATATATCTAACTTGTAGTGACTTTTTGGTGGAATTATCCCAGCTGCCAATAGGTACCTTTCACTCAAGTGAATGGTCACATCACATTCAACATTTAGAAAAAGAAAGAAAACGTATAGAAGAACACTTGGAACGGAAGGATGAGGAATGAAAGGGAATTCTTTACATGATGCTAAATCTTATATGTGAGACTCATATATGCTACACAGAGGTTAGACAAACAAGGCTGTGTATAAAAAGACTGTTACAACTATAGTACTTTTACTTTTATTTGAGAGAGAGAGAGAATATACTCGTGTGTGTAGAGAAGACAGAAGAAGGTATGAAAGTATATGAACATGGTATGCTGGAGTGTAATCATGGCAGAAATGGACGTTTTGAAGAAACAAAAAAGGAGATAAAAAATAGAAAGACAAACGCTCAGACCAAGAAATCTCCTTTCAAGTAATGTTCTACATGGAGGGCAATATTTTCCCTGCACTCACCAAGTCTTCTGGTACCTCACCAAATCTGGCGAGAGAGGATCACAGAGTCGAACCATAATTTTTCTTGCCTGGCCAAGATGGTCTCTACTCAAGAACATCACAACTTTCTCTCTCCCACTATCAACTGCGTTATTATCCTATAGTACAGGTTCTTTTCTTTATATACGAGAGGAGAGTACTACTTTATTCTTCGACTCCAGGCTACAAGCTATAACTATGCTTATGTGCTCTGTATGTCTACTAAGAACAAGGACTGTGTTTACCAGTATATCATGTGTTCCTTTGCTTCGGCATGGTAATTATTACATCCAACCTTTGCCCATTTCGGACATTTGCTTCCTATCACACTGACCTTATTTCTTACGATAATGAGGAGTCTCCCAGAATAAAAATCCATTCCGTTTCCCGTGAGAGAGAAAGAAGCTGAAGAATTCTAGGTTCTACTAACCATCATATAGGTGCTTGCACTGGTGACTGGGTTCGTTTGTTATTCTTAGAATGTATATGCTACCTTAGTATAGAGTGTAGTGAAGGTATCGGTAGAAATACTACCAATAATAATACCATATATACCATACCAGTACCACCAGTGCAATTCAAAGTTCCTTACTTTCTCCCTTTCTTAGCTTATTTCTTTTCTTCATACATCTTTGTTCAAGGATAATTATCTCAATTTCTGCAAGGCAACACATAGGCTGCTACCAGCCCACCGTCGTCATCCTACTCATAGGGCAAATAACACGTAAGTAAAGGGAGTAAAACATATAGACAGAGTTATAAAGCTAGGTACGATCTGTGGATAAGTAGGTATGGAGAAAGTTTCTTCAATCTCTTCTCGAAAGTCAACTCTTCTATAGAATGATGTAATATAGGTGAAGTGACCAAGTAAACACATATAATAATACTGTGTGTGTAGATGTTGGTCCTATTTAGAGAGATATCCTACTGAGATCTCGAACAAACATTGTTAACCAGCTTGGTCCTTGTCTGAGTGTGATACTGGGGCTTTAAAAGTTGAACTGTTTGGATGTGTGATCAACCATGTCCCACACTAGTCAGTCTATATGTGAATACTGCATGTCTATTGTGTTGTATGTAGCACACACTAGAGCCTTCATCATCGAATCCCCATGTCTGTGTATTTATGAACATGGAAGATAGGTAGGTATTCTGGGGACAAGTGTGTCTATAATCCTCATCTAGTTTCACTGGACTCGGCTCTAGATAATGTCATCCTATTAGAGGAGATAGACCTTAAGTACACCCTCAATTTCACGGACCAGGTGGGCTACGATAAGAATTTTTCTAATCTAAAAAAGTATCGCATCCTTCTCTGGTATAAGTTACACACTTGCCTCTAAACATATAATAATAATATAAAGTAGTATCCTTGAAGAGTTAGAGGAAAGAGGATAGAGAGAGGGGGACTTAAAGGAAGGAGGATTGATCTTCCTTTGCTGTTGTGTATAGGAAGAGGATGTAAACCTTTCTTCTGTCTGTCTGTTCAAAGTGACTGGTGAGGACTCGCATCTTGTAATAGAACCACATACAAACAAGCCCTGGTCTCTTGTAAAGCAATTCTCGAGGACCTTATGCCCTACAGAAAGAACTTGGAGCTTTGGAAGAAGAAGAAACTTAGTTGCTGGAAGAAAGATTTGAGCAAATAAAGTCGAAGGACGCTAGTGAATAGGTTCTTCTATGAGTCGTAGGTAGTGGTTGGTCTTTGAAATTCGGATATTCCAAGTTTGACATCTTTTGGGGTTGGAATGCACGAGGAATGGAACTTTCTTCGTCTATCCCTCTCTTTCTTTTCTGACCAAGAATAAAGGGAAAAGAATACATAGTGAATAGAGGATGCAATGACATTTCCACATCAAGGAAGAACGTCTATGAAATTAAACTTTTTTTTCTTCCTCTCTGTGCAAAAGGTAGCTTTGAGACATTCCAAACTCTCTCTCACACTGTCCATCAAACATTTATTTTTCCTCTTGCTGCCACAGGAAAGAAAAGCATTCCTCATTTGTTCTACATTAAAGAAGGTGCATCACCACACCAATAATACTAGTCATAATACTTATTTGCAAAATATTATACTCAAAGCAGTTTACCTTGATGCGGGTAATCTCTTCAATTTTCATGGATGATGAAGGAAAGGAAAAGCAAAGTGTTTGGCAAAAACAACGCAACGGCTGAGGTAGAAATTTTAAGAGGTGATACTCTCAAGCTTGTACAAAAGGGAGAAAGTAGCTCTACCATGAGACACTACCAGAGTGTACCTATAGGCACGGCTAAGACAAGCATATATAGTTTTGTACTCTCTCATATTATTATTATTATGTAGAGGTAGGAAGCAGTAGGTGGTAAGGGTAGGCAGACGGGTGTGTTAGTCTAGAAGTGGTGGTAGTGCAGATATAAGTGGCATTCCAGAAAACTCAAGTGAATCCATTCCGTCCTATAGAATGGCTGTTCTTAAAATTGCCAAGCTCTAAGGAAAGTGAAAGGAGAAAGTAGTTTTCTTTGAAGAAAGTTCACTTTCTTCTTCTTGATATACATGCAGCTATGCAGCTCTTTAATATACAGACAGAGTAAAACTACTAGTAGTAGTATATACAGGCTATTCAATCAGGGACTAGTACTTCTGGCCTCTCTCTCAAAATCTCGAATACTCTCCTTACTTCTCCCTGTATAGCTATTTTCTCCTCTGTGTATAAAAGTACAAGATATTGAAACTTTCAACAAGAAATAGTCTGGTAGAGTAGAGATGAAAATACTTGGTATACATGTTGCTTTCAAACAACTCAGAATGTTCGAAAAACAAAGTTGGCTTCGCCTCGAACATTACATTACGACAGGAGCAGTTGAGTACACAAACGTTGTTAGACAGAACAGAAATTTATACAGTTTTTACCCTGTTTTCCCTTCATCAGCCCATTTCCATAAGCGTCAGCATGTATATATAAATCCCAAGCAGAGTTTACCCTGTCCTAAACCTCTTTCTCATTTTCTTTATCGGAGCTAAGGACCTCTATTTATACCTAGGATGATAGGATAAATAAGCTTATTTCTTCCTTTTATTCCTTGGTCAGTGACAAAAATTAACTGCAGACAAGATACCACTCTGAACACTAAACTAGTTAAAAGAAACTACCCTATGACTTCTTCTTATATAATCAAAAGATCTCAGAAGATATTCAGCAAACAGTTACTAGATAGAATATTATACACAATCTATCCTATTTTCTACTCAAATAGTTTCTGGCAAGGCATCCCTTGAAAAATCTGTGTTTCCCTATACGATCGAAAATCATCACCATCGTGCTTTTACTTCAGAAGCGGAAATTGCATTCTTCAACGACAGAAACATTCTTTAAAATTGCTTAATGTATAGCAATTTTTATATTATTGAGTTAATTTC
The DNA here is from genome assembly GCA_034696405.1 of Isotoma caerulea. NCBI lineage: Eukaryota > Metazoa > Arthropoda > Collembola > Entomobryomorpha > Isotomidae > Isotoma > Isotoma caerulea. Next base: position 14,759 of record JAQFZZ010000172.1, on the reverse strand, counting down.
ATACTGATTTCTCATGATCAAGTGCAGAAAAGGGATGAACGAAAAATCCTTCTGGTGCATTATTATTAATAACACAGTCGACTTTTTGACATACCTAAAACTGTATAACAACTTATTAGGAAGAATGGAGGAGTTTCTTTCCACAGAAGGAAGTAACGTGGTAAGAATGGTAACCTACACTTAATTGGCTTCACGCTACTAATAACAGTAAATTAATCATTCTGTCTGGGTAGTTTATGAAGTACGCTTAAATAGCTCTGTCTCTGGCTGCATTTGAAGGCTGTAAGTTTTGGGAAGGAAAAAATTAATTGCAGATAATTTGACAAATATTGCTATAAAACAGCAAGATACTTTATAATTTGGTTAGCTTTGTGAATTTCATCCCTCCCTTTTGGTTTTTTTTGTGAGACATTTTTAATTTGATGAATGCCATATCCCTAAACTTGTTGTTATGTTACTTTCCTCAGTCAACTCAACAGTATGATGTATCATGTTGCATTTTTGCATGCTAATTTTTAGTCTACCACAGCTTCTCTCAGGTTTTACAATCCTTTTTATAGTATATTCAATTTAAAGACATTACATGTTTAAAATGCATTTGCGTAAAAGGTTCAAAATACAAGCTTTTAACACTAATTGAATCTTACTCATCTTACCAAAACAATTGCAGTAAAGTTCAACAGTTAAAAATACATTTTTAACTATAAAAATATAAAATGAGCCGGAAATATAAATCTAAGTTAATTCAAAACAATTATCCTATACCCCTGTCAACATATGCACTAATCAGTTGATGTTGATTGTATTCTATGAGATTTAATATCTAATAAGCTTTATTAACAGAAAAATTAGCCTTTATGATAATAGCACAAGTTATCATGGTAATCAGAACCAGCCAGAGTTTAAAAAGATTTAGAAGGAAATAATTCAACGTAACTTGCATTTAACCCATATCGAAAGTGTACACTTTTGTAAGTTACGACTAACGAGAAAGAAATGGAAATGGGATATTATTCTGGGTTACGAGTAGGGTACACAGAAGATAAAAATTAAGTATTTTCATCGACATTACAAACCAGTAGGAAAGGATTGAACTAGTTTAGAAGAGAAAGCAAAGGGAGAGAAGGAGAAAGTTGGATCCGACCCGGTTTCATACTTTTACATTGTATCACCAATCCCCAGACGGTTTTACGCTATTTACAGAATGCTTACTTACTTACGTTACTCACAGTAAGCGATGATCAACTTTAATTTCCCCCACACCATACTCATTGTTCCTGAAAATTTTAAAATTCAATCATACTGTTATAGTTATGCAAATATTACTGTTACATATTTAACTATTTCATTTGCATTAAATCAAATCATGTTTTTCATCTACTCGTCGTGTATGTCAATTTATATCAGGTAAAAGAACATTGTGCCATCATAATCCCAAATATGTGATAATTAGATATTTTATGCAGTGTCCGTATCACTGCGAATTAATTAATAGTTGCATAATATTAATATATATTATGATGATAAAGCAAGATTAGATATTATAAATAGTAAATCTGTTATTTACTCATGGGTTTCCGTTCCACTTGTTCATCATCTGTTTGAAAAATCACGTTAGCACACATAAGTTATTACTAGATATATTCACCTTAAACAAGAAGTGTAGTAGGGTATTTTGAAAAAACACATAATATTATTCTTAGCAGAGAATCGAGAGACTCTTAATTAGGAGAGAACAGTTGTGCAATATCTTAAATGGTTTAGTTTAAGTGGTTAAGAATTTATCTTTTGGAAGACATTGTTTTCCTCAATGGTGAATCTAGGAGAGTTCTAATAACTAACAATAAGTTTGATGTAACATCTATAAGGCAGCCAGTATATTTAATCCCATATCGTCTCGCCCACCACCAACCTATGTACTAAAAGATGTTCATATCTCCATTAATTATAGGCTATTATCAAATTGACCAACCCATTATATACAATTACAGAACTTTCCCAATGTTGATGACAAAAGTACGTTGTATTTGCACTATTTACATGCCTTCCTTGCTCTTTCTTCAAGTTACAATAGTTTATTATGCTGTTGATCCCTACGGCAAACTAAATAATTGAATTGTCCATTGATTTAATTTCAAAGTCCAACCTTTCCTTTATATAGACAAAGAGGTTGATGTGATTAAATCGGTGAACTATCGTATTCAAAACTTTTGTACAGATATTAAGTAAACGCGCTTTTTAAATCCATTACAATGAGTTGTAATTAAAGATACTAATAATAGTATAGAATAGATTTGCACGCAAAGTCATTAAGCGCAGTTTCTCCCGAGCCGAAGAGAAAGAGAATTAATTAATCAAAAGGGGTGAAGCTCTCTTAGAATATAATAATAAAATATGAGGGAATAAACATTCAACCACTGTCTACCCATTTTCGGCCATGTTCAATCACTTTCACTTGAATCTAGTTCAATTAGATACAACAATATGAGCCAACACAGTTCACGAAGTTTGCCCCTTTTCTAATTTGTATTACGGAACACATTTCTCAAACTTCTTTACAAACAGAGGCACGCGTTCAAAAACTAAAGAAAACAACCTGCTATTAGTTAAGAAGCTTTACGATCAGATTGTTTGAAATCTAGTCTCACAACCTACACAAGAGGTACTTAGTAGATGGATTTTGTACTCATCTTACTTACTACTCTCAAAGTTAGTTCAATTCCTTTGCTTTCCACAATACCCTCATAAAATAGTCATGGACTAACTTAAGGAATATTATGGAATTGTTTCATTCCCAAAAGTCATCCTTCTTTCCTACTGTTAATACTTAAAGTAAGGGAAGATTTTAAAATAATTTTCTCTACTCTAACTAAAATAACATTTTTTGTAAAAAAAAACTTTCAAGCAAACCTATAAGGAATATAATAATATATTTTACTCTTGTTGCAGTTTGTAATTTAATACTCGATAAAATTAATTCTAATTATAGACTCACCGTTTATAATATAGCTCTAGTAAGGAATAGCTGCTTCATAATTGGTAGATTTATCACATTTGTGTTAAATCGTTGATTACTACGAGGAAATAAAATCTCAATTGTCTATGTATTAAAAATATAAAAGTGTTTGTCGGTCGTAGAACTAGCCATTAGATGATCGTACCATCGTAATAATATCACGGCGATATTGTAAAGAGGTTAGGCAGTCATAACTTGGAACAATAGGATTATTGAATGATTCTGGGGGTAAGATGAACGTTTCAGAACCTACAAGTCTCTTCTAATAGAAACAGTAGATTTGGTAATGTGCAAAGGTGTCAAGATTGTTTGGGTGTGAGGCGAGGATGCCATCAGAACTGGCTGTTCTCATTGAAGAGATGAATCAAAGGAGAAAGTGGTTGTTAACTTGGGAGTTGTATGGAATGGTGCTGAAGGGGAACTTCAAGTAGCACACATGTCACCAAAACTGAATAATGAATGAACGGCTTTGTAAAATCATCCACATCTGTGTGTTTGTCGTGAATCAACAGCAAATTTGCAAATCCAACGGCTTTTCATGCCATGTTCTTCAGTTTCGTGGACAAGAAGTTAAGTTTTCAGATGTTTCCGCAGTCCCAGATGGTCAGAGGGAAATCACTACGTTGAATATAGAATACGAGGTGATTTGCATTTGTCACTGTGAGCCTCTCTCTCTCTCTCTTAGCCAATGGTATAGAGTTATATATGTTTAGAGTAACTGGTTGACAAGTTAAGTTGATAATTCATAAAATTATTAACACAGACTACCTCAGAAGAGCGTAAGATATAAATAGAAAAATTCCTTTTGTATTGAATAAGCTTTTGAGAAACGATAAGTTTTATATTATGAATATAGTAATAATATACAGGTTTTATAAATATTTATCATCAGAGTCAGAGTAACGGCTTAACTGGTGTAAAATAGACTTTTCAGATTAACACCGTTCCCTTTTGTTCAGTTTGAATTATTATGATTGTACATAGGAATCAGCACGATGGTTTTTTAGGTCCGTTTGGCACCGCATCGCACCGACGAAAAATTCGTTTTCTCCTCGCTTTGCGTCTGAAAGAGAAAAAAGTATCAACAGTAAATCATTTGAAACAAAAAAATGTTCAACCCAAGATTGCAGTTGACTTAACAATACAATACTTTCAAATGGCATCATAAAAATTTCAGTTTCCTCTTTCATGCAAATATGTATAAATACAACAACCCAGAACGGTCAGGATATGGCGTGAGAGGAAACCAAGTTGGACGTAGAATCATTATACCATACACATACAGAGAGGCTGTATTAGAAGGTATGAAGACGAGAAAGTACCTTTTATTTGAATAGGATACGACGAAACGCTCGACGAAAGTCCTTGTTGAATATTGTGTAGATCACTGCAATAAGAAATTCATTTCGTTATTTTTCATTCTTCACTTATAAAGTCAGGCTTAAAACCAACCGAGAAAATATGTGCAGAGAGACTATTATTAAAAAGATTTGAATATGTCCTGCATCTATTTATGTGTGTACTTCTGTTTACTCAAGCTATATATGTTCTAAATCCCAAAGTATGTTTCCTCTTTAGAGAAGGGCCTATAAATGGGTGTGGCAAACATGACCTTATTGTTCAATTGACTGTAAATAAGAGAAATCTTTATCATGTAATTTCTCAGTTTATGTGCGAATATTTTGAAACGGTTCGTTGCTGTCTTATCCTTAGTCAGTGTTTGTTATAGTGTCAGGACAAAACTCCCACCTAAACTATATAGATATTTGCAATGACGTGCGGTGGGAAGTGAACTGGGTAAATAACAAATAATTAATGCCTGGATTTTCAATTTCGGTCGGGATGAATTTATCTTTGAAACTGGAGAAAGTTCACAAGAGACAAAGGTAGTAATTGAACATGCCTGGATTCAAAGCAGAATTCATATATCCGAGCCAAAAGGCGATGGCGAAACCCCAGGGTGCCACTTGACACGAAGGACAAAGGGGCTCCAAGATGTACAGGAAGAAAAAGGGCAGCCAGCAAAGAATGAATGAGCCCATTATCAGGCCGAGAATAAGCGTCGCTCGCTTCTCCTTCTTCCGCGCTATCCGCCGTTTTTCACGCTCTGGGTCTCGAACATCCTAAAAAATCAACCAGAATCAACTATCATTATTATTCTTTTTCAGATAAAGATTTAAATAATTAAAAAGAAAATCCACCAAAATATGGTCAAGTACGTTGTGTAAGTGTAATGCTTAATTAATCATTCATTCTTAGTCCGTACTTAGAAACAGGTATGACGTATGTTTTGGAAATGACGTTATCCCTTGCTTTATTTAATGCATTTTTCTAACAGGGATGAATTTAATTTATAATGCAAGTCAAGCACTAGGAAGGAAGGAATTTTCATCAGTCTAATATAATCAAAATTAGTGTCCAATTTCTCGAACCTACTTTTGAATTAAAAAAAGCTGTTTCAATTCAATCTATTTGTCGAGAGGGCTAAAGAATTCAATATAATAATATGTGCTTAAGAAAATAAATTTACTTGGAGGATGTAAGCATGTATTGTAGTGTAAAAATGCAAGTGATTTCTTAAGAAAAACATGTGTAATCTGCAAACTGCTCAGCCTTTTGTGTCAACGTACTAAACTTGTCTTGTAAGGTATTTGTTTCTATTTAAGAACAATAGATTCTATGAGAATATGCAAGCAAGTCTATTTTTGAAAAATTCATGAGGCAGAATGACGTAAGTTTAGATATTGTTCTTTTAGTCTAGTGGAGGAAAATTAAAGAGAAATGGAGTGCCATTTTGAGAAACATTATAAAGTAAGAGAGAAATTCTGAAACTGTTTAGGTCTTGAGACTCTTTAAAGATAGGAAGAGAAAGGTGTCAGCTATTTAATAGAGAAGGTTCAAACCTTCAAGTCCCTTGCAATACTTTCTTGCGAAATGTGCTTTTTGAGGTTGCCTGTGGATGATGGAATCTGAAAAGACAATAGAACTGAAAAGGGCAAAGGTCTTAATCGATTTCATTTCCTCACCATGAGCGCCACTACCACTTTCTCTCTTTCCCATTCTCTTGAGTGCACTCCTCTACTGTTGGATCGAGGACGTAAATACTGCCCAACTATAACATGGAGAAAGTTTTAACCATTCTCTCTCTCTCTCTCTCTCTATCTTTCTCTACAATAGTACAAAGAGATACGATAATATTATACGTTCTTAGAATCTCTAGTCTAGTTGTTCCTACTTGTACAATCATCTTCAACTAACTAACAATCTGATACTGCTTTTCCTCCTAACCCATCTCAGTGGGAGAGGAACTGGCTTTAAATCCACACTGGAATTCGATAAGCTGATTGGGAGAAGAACAGGATTATCATCTAGTCAGAGACGAAACTTGTTACTTTTTAATTTAATATTTATGGCTCTACTGCCCTTGTTGACTGTTAGCATGTGCTTAACTTGCATTATTCACTGTATATGTGGATGAATGGTGACCACAAACAAAGCATATTTGGATTAACTCAACTGCATCCATATTTTTCTTCTCCTGCGATTTTACAACGTTTCGCCAAATAGTAAAGGCACAATCCAAGTATGCATAGTATACGATGGAATACACAGTGAAGACTTCAAATGGAAAAAACATGTTTAAGACCCGTTTGAGCCATTAAAATTAATCCAAGTTGCAAGTTTGCATTACCACAAACAAAGCTTAGAAAAGTGAAATTTCACTTTTGGATGAGGCATTGTAGTTTTCAAAGTAAATCTCGAGATACGAAAGAATAACCGGCTTGGCTTTATTACTTCACGATGATACTTATCTTTATTAAGCTATTTATGGTATGAGTTAGTAATATATTGTTATTACTCAGCTCAGGTATTCATTGAAGTATAAAAGCAAGTCTTTTTTCTTGAAAAGATCCAAAGCAATGGATCTAATGGTACAATGGATGCTCAAGTCAATGATTATGATGATAATGATCATGTTCATCTTCAAATACAAGACCTCAGCTAGTAATTAATGTATGATATGTGATTGACGTAACGTCTGGCTACTTTTTCCCTGTGGTGCTTTGGTGACAAGATTGTATGCCATTTCAAGAATTTTCCCCCAACTACATGGGCATGGAGTATTCACCTCCCATTCACATTATCATTAATGATTCTACACTTAAGTGAATCTTGTAACCTTTTACGGCCGTCATGCACTTATACGCTTGAGTTTAATGCTAGTAGTACGTATGAAACGCGAAATGAGCCAAAACTGTCTTTTATAACCTTTGACATACACATTTAGGCTATTCTTATAGCTTTTCTTATGACCAATCTCATGGGTAAATTGATAATCGTTCTAATATAATACTCATGTTATTTCGTTTTATTCTATACGTTGACTTCCTACCTTCGATTTGTGTCAGAATGGTTGAGTTGTAAATATAAAATCAATTAGGTAGTGAAATAGATATAAGATTTAAGAATAATTGAAACCACAATGATATTTTCTATAATATACAGTGTTTATGCGAACCTACATATAGTCACACAATTAGAATAAAACGTGCTCGTAAACTATTATTATGAGTTGTACAGTTTCAATAATTACGGAATTCGAATAAAAAAGGGAGAAACCGGATTATATTACCAGAATAAATGATTGAATAATTTTGAAAAATGAATCGAGTTGAATTTTTTAAGTTCTATCTTTGAGAATTGGGTTTCTAGTGAGTGTAGCTCATATCCTTTTTGGGTAGTTTTGTTGGGTATGTTCTAAATGTTTGATAATAAATTGCTCTGGTGATAAGAGTAAAGGGATCGGTTGCCTGAACCCAGGGAGCAGAGGTTAGTTTCTTTGTTTATGGAGGATTTTGTTGGAGAAAAAAGAAAGGCTCGTGTTACTTTCTGGAAAAGATGAAAAGCGAGAGGCTGGCTGGTATAAAGGAAAGTAAATGGTAATACTAAGAGGAGATGCCTATCACTTACATGTTGTAAGGTTATTGGAAAAGGTAAAGAGAATACTGCAGAGGACAGGTATTATGTAAAATGAGATTATTGATCTGCATACTGAAGCTTATATAGGTTGGGTAAGTTGAGTGGAAGGCGATTCTCATCTCTATTACTAGTTTCTTACAAACGATAGAATATTGAGTACGGATTGATTAAAGTGTTTTGGGCGGCTTACTTTAGGAGAAGGAAGCTTTCCCATGTCAAGAACATCCCGTCGTGCCTTGTTGGATGCAGAGGAGGATTTCTTTCCAAAGAAGGGCTGACATAATCTGAGTTTTAGTGGTTTGACAACGGCACATCGAGTCACAGCACCAGAGTCGGATGAAGAAGGCTCCACGTCACTGACAGGGTCCATGTCCAACTGAAGTCTTGAACACGAGCGGGACAGGGTCCCTAGTATATGAACATCCCCATTTAATGAGAGACTTGACGATGTTCGCCAAATTGTGGGTGTTTCAACACGAAGGAAATGAAGCTTCGTACGTTTTGATCGTTTTGAACTAGGATTGACGACGGGTGCGGTTGAACCCTCATCTGCTCGGCTGCCCCCATTCGATTGGAGCTCAGATATTGCACTCTCAAGCTCACTTACTGCCAATGGTGATTGATGAGGGGAGACATGGTCAATGACAGGATGTGCTTCAGATCCCCGTTTCAGATGTATTGTCGGAACAAGAGGTTGGACCACTCTACTTTCCTTATCCTCGCCCAGCGGATCAGCAAAATCTACTTCAGCAAGTTCTTTATCACCACAACCGCCGCTGCCACCATTATTGGGTGGACAACTTGTTGGTTTTTTTTGTTCTCCTGAAATCTCATCTGTATTGCCTTTTGGATGAATTCGAGCATCATTCTTATTAGGACTAGAACAACTACTTGACACACTACCTGCAATGACATTCTCATCAGCCTCTTGTTTTATCTCCTTGATGATCACATAGGTAACAACACCAACACTGTCTGTTGACGCTGATGGCATGCACTCTAAAGTTCTATCATTATTAGTCTCATCAGTAGTAGTATTTGATATCTTCTTAACTTGAGCTTCATCTTTTGAGGAATCCGAATCATCATTATTTCCATCTTTCTCACCTCCTCCTTGCATGTTAGTGTCTTCAGGGGAACAATGCTCCACCATAATCTCAGGTCGAACAACAACCTCATTCGTTTCCAAAGGCTCCTGGAAGCCCACTTGTTTAACTGACCGACCATCCGGGGTCGGAGGAAGGCTGGGAATCTTTGTAGTAGTGGTAGTGGGACAAATGTCAGGGGGACTCGACCTCAGGGACACAATTGACGTGTCGATCATCAGCGGTGTAGGAATCATTGATGTAGAGGAGGCTGCTTTCACCGTCGGAGTTTGGGGCACGGTGGTATTTGTTGAGTGCCTCTCTTCTATCTCGATCGCTGCAGGCTTAGGTTTGGGTCTTTTGCAAACAGCTCGGCGTGCCCTTGCACGGGCAGCAAAGTAGATGCGAATGTAGACGAACACCATGATACAACTTGGGATGTAAAATGAACCAAGGGCCGAGTAGAGAACGTAGCCAATTTCCCTGCTCAACTGTTTTAAGAGAAGAGTTTAAGGCATTTATCATTCGATTTATTAGACAGGCAAGCACATCTATTTTATTTCTATCTCCATCTCTCTCCTTCTCTGTCTGTTTTGCTCAGATCTGTTCGCATGAGAACAAGAACAGAACTAGTGCAATATAATGAACACCATCCATCATCAATTAGCAGGTTGACTAGGTGCGACGTGAACACAGCTAGAGAGACCGCCGTCACACCCGAAACAATTAGTGAAACTCTGCCATACTCAACAACTTCCATTTCCCATTCAAGAGCATCATGGTGGCAGTATCCTACATCATTTCACTTACTTTACTGCTGTTACAAAGTTACAACTGCTACTGCATGTACATCAACCATTTAAGTAGTCCCAAGCTAAATACGTTCCAAGAGAAATTCAATGTTTTACAATTATTCCCTTCCTAATCTCACTCAGTATGACTCTTCTCATATATCATCCCTCCTATATGCATGCATTCCTAGTGTAAATGTCTAATGGAATAATATAATGTCTCAGAGATGACCGTTTTATATTAAAAGCTACAACTTATCCCACGCCCACTCCAACTATCTTTCTTCCTCCAAATAATTATATTTAAGTAATTCCAGTGTCGTGACAAGCAGAGATGAGTTCACTATTACAAATACTCATATATCTTCTTTAACTTGCAGTTATAGATAAGTTTATATATAAAGCAACTGGACTTGTTCATACATACGAGAACTACTTACTTTCACTTACTGGTTTGAGTGACTGAGTGAGTTTAAGTGAGTGAGTAAATATGCTCTCGTGATGTGTCAAGTCGAGCTAAATGATCATAAAGCATGTCTGTCTGATCTCTTTAGTTCATCTTAAATTACGAACAAGTCGGAAGTTTTAAAGAAGAAGAAGGCTCTTAAGATCTCACAAGTTTTCATGCCTTTCAATTACTTGCTCATTTAATTCACAGTTTTATTCTCTAACTTTTCTCTTGAGTTCCCCCTTCTTTTTGCATATCTGTCCATTCACCAACCAAGGAACGCTAAGTGCAAATACTGTCCAACCGATATGTTTTACAATATATAAATATAATAATAATATACGAATAACCCATATAATCCCTTTAGTCTAGAAAATATATCATGGCCATAATGGTGGGTTGGTTAGTACCGTCTGCAAATTTTCAAGAAGGAGGTCGAAGAAAGATTTCTATATTTTGCACACTAGAAGATAGGATGGTCCAGTAAAATGTGCCACTTTTGGGTACGGACGTAAGATGAAAGAGGTAAAAAGATAAGTGAGCAAGGAAGCTATCGTCCTTCTTTGAAACTTAACAGAGGCGAGCAGTTCTCCAGACATAAGACTCTCCTTGGGTCTTTAGCACTTATAAAGTACTGTAGTATGCTTACACTACTTCTATCTCTCGTGTAAAAAAGGTGCAGATGGAAGAGCAAAAGGACGGCAAGTACTACAAAGAAATAGAGAGAAAGTTAGGGAGTTGTCAAGGGGTTTAAGAGTAGAATCGATTTGGGATAATTTATTTGCGGTCGAATCTCCATTTAAATAACTGTTCCTTCATGCATATTCATAAAAGTGCACAATGAGAATTTTTCACACTCTAGAGATAATATTTTGTGGAAACATTTCCATAAAATAACCATAACACTCCCATTTTAAATTATAAAGCCAGGAAACGTAATGATGTGAAAGATAAGAGACAAAAATGTGTACATCCTTTAGACTCTATATTTTCCCTACTATTTTCTCATTCTCTCCGACAAAAAGATTTTTCTCTCATTTTAAAATATGATAATACATACATAACGTAATATTCTTCATCTACCACTACTTTACTTCTTTCTCTTTAACTAAAGCTTTACACTAGGCCATTATTATAGATCTTGGCCAACAGAGCAAGTATTCAGCAGAAAAATGTAGCGTGGCCAAAGAAAGACGCCATGCCATGAGGCAAGCTGTAAAATATTTCCTCTTTTCCGACATCTGTGGAGGTCTTTAATCTTTTCATAAGGGAAGAAAATATAACTTTCTCTATTTCACTTCCTTTCTTTCCTTATTAGAGATTCCTTCTTTAAGTTAAACGATTCAAAATTCTCGCAGCTCCTTTTTCTTTCCTCATCCTGTGAGTCACACTAACTAAGACTGAGAAGGTAATTTCGTCTGGCCCAACCAATATGACTTTCTTGCCACTACGACTACCACCAGGACCATCACCACAAAAACTTTTCTGACACTTGTAGTTGTAGCACCCGCTGTTGGCATTCTCTCTCTTCTCCCCCAGAACCTAGGCAGTCCCTTCCTGTCCTTAATTATAATGATAAGGAAAGATCCATTTCTATCTCAGAAACCTACTCTAATAATATTATACGTACTTGGAACAAAACAAAGTGGCTAGGTAACTCCTGTCACATTCAGACTCAACTTTGCCCACCTGTTCATTACCACGAAAGTCGGTTGCTTCTTCATTCCAAATGGTAGTTAACACATTCAGTCACAAGTTACCTTACCAGTTGAATATTATCTAACTCTTTTTACCATCACACGCAGTTCCAAAAGAAACTTTATCCACCACCTGCTCAAGAGAATCGTGTTTAACCAATTCTCTATTTTGTAATTGCAATGAATGACGAAATCCTTTCATGGTATCATGTATGTACTCGCACCCTTTCATCCAATCATCCAAATGTGTATTAATTTAGCTCTAAAGCTTTCATACTAATCTGAAATCAAACTACGTAAATGAGAAAGTGTTTATTTATTCCTGGAAAATGGTTTCCCATTTTCTCTCAATAATAATTCTGTACAATCTTCACACTATCAGATTTCAGTTGATGGTCTCCATTTAGAATTCTAAGAAAACGGCCCTGTTAACACGTTTCAAATAAGCATAGGTAGTTAACTCGATTGGATACTATGTAGTAGCAAGCACCTTATGTTTCTCATTATTGTCCTTATATTCGCTTAATAGCTTTCTATTAGCTATTTGGCTCTCTAGAAGAGTGAAAGTAGAGACGCACAGGACGGAAAGAGAAAGTGGTGTAAGCAAGCTATGGCAAAAGGGGGAGAGATGAACATGTTGCATTTGAGTTAATAATTTCAGGACGGGTGGACCCTCGGAAGGAAGTTGGATGGGTAGTTTTCCTATAATATCATTTTCCAACGATATAAATGTGTATCGAATAATTTATAGAAATAATAATTTTCTCTTAATATATAAATAATGTAGTAATTTGAACAAGTAGGAGGATGTAAGAGGTTTATGAACTAGTGTTGTGTCATCCCTCTCTCTCTCTCTCCTCCCTATCGGATGAAGAGAGAGTGTTTAGACTCATTATAAATTTTAGCCTTTTCCTGCTCTTACTTACTTACTGAGCCAACTCACATCCCTCTCTCTCTCTCTGGCTTCTTCCTATTATAATAACAACTTACTTACGTAGCACTTTCACTCTAGATTTCCACTCCTGGCTATTCCAGCTTTCACTCGGTAGAACCATTTTCCCTTGTTTAATTGCCATTACGTGATCAAGAATACAGACACGGATTCCAACTGTGAAATTTTAACATACCATGAGCATACATACAATGAAATTATGCCTGATTACCTACATAGGCCCTTTATATATGTGTGTACATTGTATATATAAATTTCATTTCATTTATGTTGATGTTTCATTTACAGTCTACATCCAAAGGTTTCTCTTCCTGCCTGAGTTAGCTCAACTCCGGCCGGATAACGCTATTAGTTCAGTTGAGCTCTTTTTAACTCATAACCAGACATAATCATAACAATAATTTAGTTGAAGGTAACAACAACCTATACATTTTTTCCTTTTACTTTCCACTTAAGGGTAAAACAACCGTGGAGCCGTAACTAACTGGAGAACATAACCCATCAGAGTACAATGGTGAAAAATTGTTGGGAACCAGAGAGAGAGAGAGAAAGTTGACTGACTAACTAGTACACTGTCCGCCTATTCCAGTTCACATAGTTATTTTCACTTGAAATGCTGGAAATGACTCTTTCTCTAGAAGTGTTTATTTCCGGAGGAAGGAAATACATGTACCGATGACGGTACGAGAGTAAATTATAAAATTTCCATGAAATAAACTCACTGTCTCTATTGTGCAACAAAAACGTCAATGAATACTTACAGACTTTTCCTACGTGTTTATATCCATAACTGAAGGAGCTACATCAATAATAGGCAGTTCCACACTCCTCTCTTTCTTTCTATATTTATTTAATAAGCTGAGTGCACATTTTGTATACAGCTTTCAAAATTCAATGGATTTTCTTAGAATCTATAAAAAATTACTCTAAAGGATGATTCATGCATGGCATTTCAACATCTCTAACATATATCTTATCCCATTAGTGTACAAGTGTACTAACTACTTTACTACTTGTTTTCTCTTTTTTCTCATTAAAAATAAACCCAATGGGGACAAATTTACGCACAAACCATCCATTGTGTATGTACTACATTTTGGAGAAATGTTATCGTCCTCATCCGCAGTCCCTAGGTCCAAAAGCATTTGACTTGTAGTCTTTAAGCAAGAGCTAAAAATAAGCTATTCAACGTCTTCTACTGTCTCCCATATAGTATAATACAATATAGGATGTACATTTTGATTCAACATAAAGTTAAGTGAAGTGGTTGTTCTTTCAGCTATGAATCTTACAGTATCACGGAAGCCCTCACTTTTTCTAGGGCTACTTCTCCTATAAATGAAGGCCAAGAAGAAGAGGAGTTTCTAAAATCGGTCTCACTGGATTTCATCCGGAGATAACGTTGTTGTTGTTCTCGGGATTGTTCTGAACACTCAGATGTAAATGTGGAGAGAAAGTAGCATTGCTCTTGGTAAGGAAGGAAAGAATGAAAAAAGATTTCCCTGGGATTTTTCTGCATGGTTTTGTGAATAATTCAGTAAAATGAGAAGATGCTGAGGGATTCATCATACACATTTTCTGCAAAACAAATAGGTGAAATGAGAGTAATAAATTTTGCCAGTAGAATAGATACAAAGGAAAGGAGTTTTTTTTACTTTGCTTTAGTTTTTTTCGCTCAAAGGGATGTTCTCAATTGGATAATATTTAAAGAATACGCTAATTTTACAAGAACTTGATGGAACAGCTTTCGAGTATTATAGTTACGGCTAAAATCATTCATCAAATGTTTC
>JAQFZZ010000171.1:0-27343 GCA_034696405.1 Isotoma caerulea | reverse complement strand
TTAGGAAGAACTAGAATAACTTGTCAGTTGCAGTTTTGTTGCTATCTCAAGTTAGAATTAGTTTTCGTTTCCTTTGCGCGTAAAAGTTTACTTTCAACTTTAAAGTCCACAATGTGCGAAAATGGTTCACAACACTTCCCAATTCAAAGTACGCATTGGCCTCCGAATGGAAATTATCATACAAGAGTGACTGAGGACACTAATAACAACTTAACGTATGGATATGGTAGTCAAAGGGATGAGAACAACCTTGATGAGTATTTCCCAGCCCCTGAAGTTAGTGGATTGCACCGGAATCCACTTCCTCGGTCTAGTAATTGGAATTTTTTTGGAAACCAATCGTAAGAGTTTGTACTCAATTTATCTGTAATTTCTTGATGCGACCTGTGCATTAATTTTTATTTCTACTTGCTGCTGCTGTTTAAATTTAGGAACAACACTAATGGAGAATCAAGGGTCCATTCAACCATTTCTGGGCAGAAATTTTCTACCGGTTCAACAGTTTGCGGTGGCTTTAATAGAGGATTGGAATCGTAAGAGACGCTTTTTCTTTGATCAGTTTCATTGGTTTTCATTTTTAAATAATAATATGTTAACTGATTTACAGATTTCAGAATCAGAATGATGGAGATGTGATCTTAAATGGTCCAACACGAATTCAAGGACAGGGTTCATTCGATTCGGGATCAAAACATCGTTATGTGCTATCTCAGGCAATTTCGAAGGCATTTGTAGGTAGCAAGTCGTTAAGAAACGAGTGGTATCAAGCTAGCTCGTACTCTGGTGGGACTTGTCGCCGTCTCGAAGCTTATCCTTTCGAGAAGAATTATGAGTAAGGAAAGAATATGTTTTCAATTTCTTATAGACTATGAACAGCTTTATTATTTTGCTCACGTATTAGTTAAATTAATTTTTTTATTTTTATTTTTAAAGAAATGACAGAACCAAAAATCGTTGGTCAATTTCAAACTCAGGATTGACAACTATACTTAGCAATTCACCTGTAGAAAAATCTAAGCACGCTGGCAATGTGGATTTTGTTTCTGAAGATTCTACTTTGATTGGACAGTGTTCTAAGAACCTTCAGTGTGCTGAACCAAAGTCTACTGATAATCCAGAATCTAGGAACATTTTACGATCTCTTCTTACAAAGAATAGGGACGATCACGAGGAATCATCAACAGATAAAAATACAAGTGGACTATTTAATGAAAAAAAACATAGCTCTACATCAGCAATAGAATTAAAGTGTTTACCGTTAATATTCAATTCTGAAGATTCTGAACCTATTCAAAAGAACTTTCATTTTTGTGAAGAATCTACGATAAATTATGCAAAGAATGGGGTTGAAGGAAATTGGAAAAGCTTATCAAACAATGGAACAACTGAGTCTATTGGGATAAATTTAACAACGATGAGAGTCGGCAACAAGAGAGTCAACGATACAGAATGTTGTTGGGAACCTTTACGAGGAAAAATGAGACGAATGTCGGAGGTGGATCTTCTCAAGAAAGAGTGTGTATTGAGAAATGGAAAAACGATTTGCTTTGAAAATTAGTTAATTATCAGTAAAATATGCCTGAAAAAATTAGCTAAGATATAAGATATCCACATCCAAATTGAAACAAAAAAAACTGAAGGTGATTAGATTTTAGATACTCTTATTTTATTTTAATAGTCAGATTCTAAAATTTCGAAAAACTAGAATTAGCTTCTCAATTTAGCAATGGAAGTTGATTGAAAATTAATTGTATTCTATAGTTAGTTTTAGTAGGCAGTTATCGAAATATTAACCAATCCAAAATTTCTTATTTTGTTTTGACTATATAAGACAAAAATAAAATGCTACTTTGCTAGTTATTATGATAAATGTTTGATAATCATCAGCATGTGGTATCATTTTTCTATCTACCATAAATACTAGTATTCAGATTCCTTAACTATGTTATTTTAAATACTTCAATGGTCACCATAATGCTGTGTTCCATCCTCGATATCTTGACCGATGTTATCCTCATTTTCATCCTCATCTGAAGAAGTCTCCGTTTGTTCATCCAGCTCAGCGAGTCGTCCAATAGTCTCACCCCTCCGACTAGGTCTTCTGACCATCATCATCATGTCAGATGCTGAAGGTCTGTTTCCACGACCTGGTACTGGACGTGTTTGACCAGTGGCAGCTGTCAAAGCCCCAAGTTTCATTTCTAAAACGAGTCTTTTCATCGCCGCTTTTTTCTGCATATCAAGTATCGCTTGAGAAAATGTGCCCTTCAATTGGTCCCGTTCTTTCTCAGCAATTTCAGCCTTTTGTAGCAAAGCTTCATTGGAAACTTCGAGCATTCTTGCATATCGATCATTTTGCATAAGCCTTTTTCCATATCTGTCCAACTGGGTTTTCAATTGCTCAGCACTTTTTCTATCTTGACTCAATCGAGTATTTAATTCTTCTTTGCCTTTAAGAATCGTCTCTTCTAATCTCTTGTAATCTCGTCTACCTCTGGCAATTTCCTTATGAAGTTCTTCCTCCTGTTTTCTCATCTCTTGGATCTCTTCCTGTAGAGTCGAAATCATGGCGAAATTGTTTACTGTAATTTCATTAAAGTACTCTTTCATCTCAGATAATTGTTTCTCATGTAGGTCCAATAGTTGTTGAACATGCTCTGATTTTTCCATGTGTGTCCTATTCACTTCTTCAGCCTCTAAGACAGCTTGAGTCTTTTCCCGTTCAAACATCAAACGCTCGTATGTAGATTCCATTCTACGAATCTCAGCACAAAATTCTGTTCGAAGTTTCGAAGCATTTTCCGCATTTTGTAGCTGAAGTCGACGCATCATTTCATGAATTGATGTTTGGGATTTGCTAATCTGACGATTTTTACTGTCTATTGTTTCTCTCATGGATTTTTGTACTGACCACATGTCTTCTTGAACTTGCTTCATTTTTTGAAGATTGTGAAGTCTCACTTGAGAAACTTTTCTGGATTGTTCGGTCATCAAGTATCGAAGCTTTTGTTTGTATACTTGCATCTCTGTTTGTCGTTCTTTCTCACCCTGAAATACATGAATTAAATAAGTTAAAGTCAACAGGTGTATAAATCAACGTATTTTAACATTTTTAGCTTGTGAATTCTTCAGCAAATAATTCCGCTGCCCTACATTTACCTGTATGAACTAGATTATTGGTACAACAAGGAAAAGTGACTTTATTCACTTTATGTATTATAATACTACCATAGATGAAAGAAATACGCACCTTATTTCTTTCATCTATGCACTCATTTTGCACACATAGCCGGATTGTAACACAAAATGAATCATTCATATCCAAAATCGAAATCCCATGCAAAAATGATTTATGTCCTCATTCCTTGAGTCCTTTCCGTAAAGAGAATTAAAAATTACAAAAAGCTTTCAAGGTCCAAATAAAAAAAATCAGGAGTATAAGCAATCGAATAAAATTTATATGCGATACATGCTTATAAAATATTCATGAACCCATGGATTTTGGAATAATAGGACATTTCATGCAGTTGACAAAATTCTGTTGAATCACAGGACCTAACGAACAAACACATATATGCCTATGTATCAATTTCTTCATTACATATAATGACGTGGAATGGTATATAATGTTATAAAATACTGATCATTGATGCGAAAGACCAATCAGCAAAACCTTTTTGGAAATAATTAATTTTGCATAAATCATATCATATACTTCATATAATCTTAAACCGATCTCTATCAGCAATACAAAATTTCTACAGGAGAAAATGTTTCAAATTCTAAATTAGATAATAAAATAAAATACAGGAACCCGTGGAAAATTCACGTATTGAATGAAATGATATGTATTGAATGGAGTCATTGGAGAGGAAGAGAAAGAGTTGCAATGATATCACACTTCAAAGATAATATCTTGAGAAAGTCAAAAGTTGGAAACAAACCTCATCCATTTTGACATCCGCAAGTCTAGCGTCAGTCTTTGCAGTGGCCAACTGTTCCAAAGTTAAATTCCATAGGGCGTACAGTTTCTCTCTTTCCAACATGAAGAAATTGCGTTCTTCTCGTTCACGATCCAATTCCATCTAAAAAGGATAGAACAATTCATTTTATACATTGAGTTAGAAACTAATAAAGATGAAGCTCGCACTTGAGATTCATGAGAGATTGAACACAACAACTGCTCAGTATCTTTCTGAAAATGTCCTCGTGGAATAAAACTAGGAAATTGATTTTATGTAAGAGGGCTGACCTGCATTCGCTTGACATGTCCCATAAGTTGCTCCCTTGTCATCTCATTAGTGGCCACGCCATCAATAATCTTCGCCCCTTTCTTGCCACCTTTTTTCTTCGGCATTTTGATCAGATTATATCAATCAGTCTTTTGCTTCGCAACACAATCCTTTTTCCTCCAATATGAGATTAGGTTCTGGTCAAAGTCCAACTTCTAAAACAAGTAAACGCAAAAATTTCATTTTTTTTGTGACGTCCATGAAACGGAGCATTTTACTCGTGTAAATATATTTTATACCGAGCCAGCGATTTTTCACTGAAAGAAATCTATATACCTCGAGATTGGTCTTCACTTCACGATTTCTAGTATAGCGTTTACATGTGTAAAAGGGAGATTTTTGAAAATGTGCGTATACATCTTCGAATTTAAAAAAATGCCACACATATATAGTGAAACAAGTCAACATTTTATTATAAACCCATAGATACAGAAATATAGATTTTTTAATACAAGGTGTTTCATAAGTATCGGGTACTCCCCATAGTAACTTCCCTATCTCTTGAGGTAGGTCGATTAACATTGTATCCCATGTTAATGTCCATATACCCGATCCTTATGAAACGCCCTGTACATAAATCTATTCAACTCACATCGTTCAAAGGAAATGTTCAGAAACTTATATTATCGGGCAGTATGATAGGAATTTTTTAAATTAAATGAAGTAGAAACTTCATTACGGTACTTTGGAGTTGGATTCAAGTAGCAAAATTGAAGTAAACGTTAAAACAAAAATGGATTTATGAGATATAGTTTCCCACTTGAACCCAGCTACCTTTACTATTTTTCTTATTACTAAAATGAATCTCATATCATATTTCTGCAATCAATGCCGATCTGAAGAGACATACCAGAGGCGATTTTCACAACCGTTTAGAAGAGGAATCAAAATATCATCTCTCTATCTAGAGTGGATTTGTAGAGTATTTATCAATATTTTACTTCTTGGCTGATGTCACAACCCGGAAGTTTGAAATACTGCGTAGACTCATTCCTTTATTATTTGACAAAAAGTAGATGTTTGAGGGAATAGATGAAAAAAATATTAAATTTTATTAATTTTAATATCTTTCTTCCTTTCACAAAATATTTAAAATGTCTGAAAGTCTCATCTCTTCAGTTCGATCTGGTGGAAGATGATATGATAATGTAATACAATAAGCAGAAGCAAACAAACCTTGAGTTCTGAAAGGTAAAGGGTATTAGTGTTAAAGGACCTGAAACCAAGGAATGTTTGCCTTGTAAGATGAATCTGATCTCTTCTTGTGAAAGTTCACCCGTTCAAGTGGTAACAGGAGAGATTTTTATCCAGATTGAATTTATGTTTGATCGAATAAAATATAAAATACATCACAGAAGGTTCCTATGTAACTAAAATACCTGCTGTAAAGGCAATATGATTATCCAGAGAACCGGTGAGCCCCGCTTGAAACCCTGTTTACCCCTTGTATCCATAGCACTCTCCTTATTTTGTATTGACCCAAGAGATTGAACAGCTAAGCCAACCATCGTTCAAAATATTCGAATGTACATCACAATAACAGCTCATGAAAGCATTTTTCCACGAGTATTTTTACCTCAAGGACAAGGAAGGAATCCATTTTTGTGACTTATTTGTCTGTAGGTGAGATATATGATCTACTTTTTAACGAGTTCTCTTGGAATTTCGAAAAGATGTTGAGAATTCTTAAAAGATGCTTTTAAAGTTTCATCTCAAAAGTTTGCCAAAAGAAATCTCAGAATGTAGATTAATAAGTATCGTTTTAGAGAATCCCTAGCTCCCTGTCAACAAAAAGTAGTTCAATATTTTTACAGCATTTTTTTTAAACTTTCCAATGCAATGGGAAATATTGTCAATGCTTCGTTTCAAATAACTAAACTAATATGCAAATAGCATGAATAAATTGAAGCCGTTGTGCATTACATAAAGTCTAAAGTTCCTCTTCAGATCTTTTTCCTTCAAATTCTACAAAGCCAATTCGAAGGTTTTAGCAAAACCTATTATTTGCCTATACGTCTACTTTAAAGATTCTGACTGTTATAAAATGAAGCTCTTTGATCGTCGTATTTTGAAATCAAATTACAATTTTGTTACATAAAGTTTGATATTTAGTTTCAGTTAAGCAGTGAGTTTTTTTTGAAGAACTAGATGATTGAATGTAAATGGTAAAAATCTAAAAACTCTTTTGAATGTTATATGCATTAAAAACACAAAAGAAATGGAATTGACTGAGCTTAAAAATGTCAAAGTCGAATTTCAAAATGTGACCTCAATCCTTTTTTCGTTTGAGTTTTTTTCCAAAAGAAATCATTTGTTGGAAAAAACGTACGTTTTTCTGCTATATTTTGCATTTTATTGAAAAAGAAATGAGAAAATATCCCTCGACTTTTCTCAGTTTTTTACAATCATATCTAAAATGTAATGTATTATGAAGGATCAAATCCATTTCCCCTTTGTGAATTTTTTACTGGTGCTGATTCAGCCAAGGTAAAATTTATTTTCAAGTTGTTAAGTCGCAATTTCCTTTCAAGTAATTTATTTTTGATCAAGAGTCACGGCGAATAAATAAGTTGGATGAATTGTGTTTACCAGAAATACTACAGAAGAAATTAAGAACATTCGACGAAGTTCGATATTGTTTATCAAAAAATAAATGTCCATCGATTTTGAAAGGCTGATGTAAACATCTTAGGTATCTTTTCACGCAATCATATTTAATTCAGAAATATACCTAAGATAATTTCTGTAATGAAGCTCACAGTGTCCGCGCAGTCAAATACCTTGTCCTTCTATGACATGATACTGGCCCCTAAAAATACATACAAAGATCATACTCCCGTATCAGGAATGAATCTCCCATTTGCCCAATTTCGGCTTATCTAGAATTTAATACTCAGTTTTTTAACCTATATTTTTTGCTTTAAGTTTTGGTCAAGACAAATAAATAGGTGGATGAATGCTATCTGTACTAAAACAAAAATGAAGAACTTTCGGCAAAGTTGAATATTATGCATCGAAGGGTGCTTATTCCCAGATTCCCAGTGCGCTTGAAGGGCTTGTGCCTGAATGGAAACTTCGTAGGCGTCTTTTCGTGGAAAATCGTCTTTAAATTTGTTATATAGACCTGTGTGAGTGATTACAGTTTATGTAAAATGTGACCAAGCCAATAGGTATCATACGGTGAGTTGGCCCCTTTGAGAAAATGAGTGGAACTCTAAAAGTCGAAGAATCCCTTGGAATGGGATTTTCATTTTTGTCAACACTCCATTTATTTCATCCTTATTCTTATTCCCAAGAGAAAATTCCTTTTTTTTATTTCCTGTAGGATTTCAAGTGCTTCAACAGTAGAAAACAAGAGATTCGGTTAAAGACTCTGCTTTCACCTTGTACGAATATAAAAGTATTTAATGTATGATATTGTATGGAATGATTGACTTGAATCCGCATCATAATAATGCAGGCTCAGTGTGTCAGGGAATGGTCTATTTTTTATATTTTATTTTTATTGCTACACAAAAGGGACTCTGAAAGTCTAAAGTGGTTTTTGTCAGAAACTTTTCAGCTGAAAGAAATAGAAATATCTTCGACTTGACTGAAGTTTGGAAAGATTTGAGTGCGCAATTTATTATGGTCGTTGAATCCTGAATAAATGTCCTTTTCGAATTTGTGAAATCAGGTCAGAATATATTAAGAGGGTTTTTTATTTTTTCCATCTAAATATTTTAAATCAGACGTTTAGGTAATACATGTGGGACAAGGCGCATTTAAAAATATGGCGAAGGTATAGAAAGAAAGTTGAAATGCTGAGAATCAAACATTCTTAGCTGTGAATATTTTTATCGTTTTTAAAGAATTTTTTTCGCTTAGCACTGAAATTTTTTTGTGAAATTCTGAATAAAAAATTTGACCAGATGGACGGTTGACGGTGAGAAGTTATATATGGGCTTACTCCATTCTTTTTAACATTGGCATCTTTTCTTGACACAGAAACAAGGGGAAGGTAGGAAGGTGAGACGAAGTTTATTTTGATCTCGAACTTTCACCAATTCAGCAAGATTTTAAATGCAATCATGTCCAATCAATGCTGCTTGGTGTCATTTAATAAAGATATAATTTTCAATATCAGCTAGATACACATAAAGTTAGCCACACCCCGTGGAAAAGCCTCCCTCATTGCCTTTTCCTTCCATTCAGAAAATTCCCCTCCTCTCATCCAAATCTAATTTGTTTGTACTAATTAAAATCCGTAATTCATACAAAACAGAAATGATTTTTTGTCATCTTTATTTTACACACTTAATCGTATAAATAATGAATTATTGTGAAAATATTTGAAAAGTTTGAATAAATTCCAAATGGTAGAGCCTCGTCAGTAAATAATTCAATTATTAAAACAATTGGAAACCATAAATGAGAGAATAAAGGTTTGCCTAGATTGGATGGATGCTTTCTAGAACCTGAGTTAAATCTAAGCGTGGTTTACTCCAAGCGAGAAATACCATTTGAGAAAGTTGGGATGACACAACTCAAACCATGAGCAATATTCGTACATAGTAATAATATACAGTGAAAGTAGTTGTGGTGGTGGTTGGATTGCTTTTACTTCATTTGCTTACATACAATTTCGAGAAGATGATGATGAAACCACAGAGGAGAAAGCAGAGAGTGATTCTCAATACTATATACAACATATATTGAATCTTGGATGAAGAGACTTAACTGAAACCAAATAGAAATTTGCTCTCGCCTCTTGCTACTTACTTACTAATATTACGATACGATACTCAATACGGACAAGTATCATCTGAAAGTATGCCATTCGTCCATATATTTGTATTATGTAGGTGTTCCAACTTTCGAAGTAGCTGTAACAGTAAAGTAAGGTAAAAATCCTGACTGAAGAAATCTCTATAGACAAAGTCAAGCCAAAAGCGTTCCCAGTCAACAGTGTCAGTTCCGTGTGGTACTAAGCACTGGTCTGGTAGCCAACAACACTGTGCTAAGGTCTAACACCAAAGTTGTATACAGTTGGGTGGTGAAAGGAACCAAGGATGAAGTTCGGGATTCGGATCGGGAAACTGATCGACATCCTCCGTTAAGAAACGCGAGACTTGGCTCAAAAGAGAATATTTTATCCTGTTCCTGTACAACAATTGGATCAAACCTTAGTAAAGAGTGGATGGAGTGCCAGAGTCCCTCCAGCTTACTATTTTCCTGTTACTATTCTTATATAATAGTATTCCTCTCCACATATGCATTTATTACCAGTCACCAGTAGTAAGAGAAGCTGAACAGAACTGAAGAAATAAGGTACATGAAAGACTACTACTGGTTTGGTTTGTGCTTATGTACCATCACCAATCCTGCTTTCTCCTGAACCATCTAAACTACAAAGACTTTCACCAAAAAGGGATCACCCATAGATTTGTACAAAATCTATGTGGAAATAACAATGGACAAATTGGTTGAACTTTTTCCGTCTTTTTGCTTACACACAGATGTCAGCCTATTGGTTTGGTAATAAAATGGTGGATGGGTCAGGTGTGGGTGACCCCTTAGGAGAAAGTGAAAGCCAAGCCAAGCCAAGTCAGCCAAACGTTGAGGCAAACAAGGACGTTAAGGCAGACTTGTGTGCTAGGCTTGCTATGCATAAGCCTTTGGTGGTGGTGATGATAGACTGATGGCCTACAGGGTATTAAGCTTCGTTGTGTAATAGTAAGGAATGGGTGGTACGGTTCTGGGTTTCTTTTTACTTTAACTATCTATAATAATAGGAAATCATAGGACCAATAGATAAGGGATGAAATAGAGGTAGAAGAGAGAGAAAAAACATGTAATAGTTTATAAATGCATAGGGTCTTGTTTGAAAGTTGCACAGGAGGGTCGCACTGTGGTACCCTACAGCCTACAAGAGAAGAGCATAACAAGGTAGTCCTTCCTACCTAAAGGTATGGTGAACTATTACTACCCGTATTCTCTGATGGTGTAGAATATGCTGGGGATGATGATATTGCTTGCTGTTGGTGGTGGTTCGTGGGATGACGATGACGATGGCCATGCCTAGTTCTGTGTAAACTCGTCCTGCACTTCTTTTCAAACTCCATCCAGAGAGGATTTTCATATAGAGTCCCTTATACCTTTTGCTTTGCTCATTCCTTCCTTGTGCTAATGCTCATCCATAACTTTCACCAACCACCACTGCCAGCGACCGAGAAAAGGGAGATCGTGGTCGAGGAATGCTCAAGAGCCTCATCCAGTTTAGATTTTGGCCCAGTTAGTTAGTCTTAGTGGTCTGAGTCAGAAGACAAGTAGTTGAAGGCCTTCGGTTGCCTGCACGGGTCGAAACAAAAAATACATCTGTCTCTTTCTCTCTCTTTCTCTTTATCTATCTATCCAAACTACCTTTGTTCTCTCTGTATCAACTCTCACTACCCTTATTCTTCATCTATTCTCTATCCGTAAATCTGCACTCCTTTCTACTTATTTACTGAAAAAATTATATCCATTTTTTCACTATCGTCATCAGTATCATCACCATCGTCACCAACCACCACCACCTCCAGATATCATCATCATTAAATAGCTCATCGCTGCTGCTGTAATTCCCTACTAGCCCAGAAACTATTCTCTCATTCTATCTGTCTCTCTATCTCTGTGTTGTTAATTATCCCTTAATTTTATCTCTCTGTTGTATATCCAATTATTATTATTAATTATATGTAAAGACAAACACAGAGTATACTGTTATTTAGCCCCTGAAATTTGATACATTGACACTGAATTACATTGTGTTGTTTTACCTCTTCAACTCATTATACAGCGTATAACTTTCCTCATTAAAACAGCTACAAAACAAGAGACTTAATTATTATCTTCAGCGTATTAAATTACCATCACGGTTATGGCTACAGTCTTAGTGACACAGTAACACTCATTATCCATATTAACATAAATTCATTTACGTTCCATATTAAACACTATTCTCATATAAAAACATTAAACTTATTACAAGCAGCAGTAGCCACCCACTACCCTGCCAAAAAAACATCAACCAAACCATCTTCACTACTAACCAACAACAAAAATAACAATATAAACACATTCCATGATATAAATATTATCATTACCCACATTTAACTTAATATACGTCATTTTTCTTAAGAAAAAGTTTCACTCTTTCTCTGATGTCTCATGTTCTCTCTCTGTCTCTCCCTAAACTGTAAATGTAACTCTACCATATCTGTACTTTCTACTGAAATCTCCAGGAAAACCCACCACCACCAACCACCAAAGGGTATATTATATATGATGAGAGAAAAGATCTGTCATAAACTAAGATATGTAAGAGGGTAAAAAGGGAGCTAGACGAAGTAGCAAGGAACTTGAAACAACCCCTGGGACGACAACGACAAGGCTGACAATAAGCAATAACACTCTCCGTAAGTAAAATAAGAAAGAATTTATATGCCTTCTTGGTTGGGTGTCTTCGTCCAAGACATTCTGCTCTCGTGGATTTGATCACATCAACTTTACATTGAATTGGTTGCTTTTACCAAAGAATAAATATTGTAAGGTCAGTCTCACAGTCAATACTGTCAACTGTCACAGTCAGAATTTTTATCAAGGA
This sequence comes from Isotoma caerulea, assembly GCA_034696405.1. Taxonomy (NCBI): domain Eukaryota; kingdom Metazoa; phylum Arthropoda; class Collembola; order Entomobryomorpha; family Isotomidae; genus Isotoma; species Isotoma caerulea. The sequence goes on along the minus strand of JAQFZZ010000171.1, from coordinate 15,424 downwards.
ATGGAAAAACGGGGAGTTGGAAAGGACGAATGACAGACTATAAACTTGCTTATTTGGTACATTGGACGAGTAACTTAGAATACAAACTACTACCTTACTTACTTAAGATTAGAAGAGAGGAGGAAGGAACAAGGAACACGAGTAAGGATCAAACACCCGATAACCAAACTGATACTATTTAGGAATGGAAGTCAGTCAATATTTCAACCCCCAGCACCACAGAGCCATTATGAAATAGCAGCAGCGTCTTTTAGTCTTTTCGAAGGATTGAGAGAGATAGAACCCCTCTAGTATAATATTATTAGACTCGATGGGATAGAAGTTACTTCAACATTTGAAGTCATAATTACTAAAAGTATCAAACTGAGCGTAGGATTTCATCATCATCAAGATCGGCATGATCAGACATACTCGAAAGTCGAAACTGATCACATTCACATAGACAAAGTACTGCAACTTCTTAGTTCATCTCTCTGTCTCTCTTGGAAAACTCATCTTCCAACTATTTCTCCTCGCTCCATCCATAATCTAACCCTTACCTCAAATTCGCTACTACTCTCATAATCATCATCACCAGCAAAGCAATATCATACAAGCGTCTCACTCATTTTTGGAAAGACCAAAGAAACGAAATCATCCCTTTGTGAAAAACAACATTGCCACAATTTGGAAATTCATTTCTTTACAAACAAACTGTGAGTGTCTTTAAGGAAATCTTTACTGGAGTGGAGTCTCAAGTCCTGAAACAACAGGATTTGTATAAAATAAAAAGCTATATAAATCCTTAAAAACTTTTCTGCTGTCTCTTTGCACAAAATCTTAATACCGTCTCTCTCTCTGTCAAACTGTCTACATTTCTCTATCCCTCACTGTCACTATACTAACTACACATCTATCACACTTTACTATCTCTTCTCTACATCTACAAAAAAAACTATATCTATCAAGTCTATCTCGGTTGCATGTGTGAACATAAAAACACAGATTGTATATAATATTTTGAACAGAAAACAAAAATTGTCTTGTTATTATCTAAACTTAATTACAAACAAAAACTGATCTATAATTTATTGAATTCGATTGAGTGCCATCCTTCATATTATACGAATTCCATACGATACATCATTCATTATTAATCAAACTGTTGAGTCAATTAAATTTGTCTTGCTCTATATTATATCATTATCGTCATCTCTACATCATTAACTCATCACTAAACACTATTTTGATCGACCCGTGCAGGCTGCTCTGATTCTGATAAAACACCCAGAGTAGATAAGAGCATCGAACACGTATCGAAACCGAGAGAGGAAAAGACTCCCTCACCTTACCTTTACCTCTTGAGAAGGTTAGGTCGAGTGAGTCAAAAGGCAAACAAGGGAAGATTTATTATTTGTACAGACATCAAGTGGGGTCACTGATTCCAGTTTTGACGACCCCTTTTGACACACAGACACAGACAGACGTAGAGGAGAGAAATTTCAAAAGAACTTTCACTTTCCTCACATTCAACATCTACAAACATCCCTGTTGTGTTCAGACGGTTCAAAGAAGAGAAACTAGAAAGATGCTTTTGAACAACTACCATAATGACTTGAGAATGCTAGTAGACACTACCTGACGTCTCAGTACATTGCACTTTCACTCTATTTGCCTAAGACCACGATATTGTTTGCAGTTTGAGAACTGTTTTGTAAAGAGAGAGAGAAAAATAAGCCATGGTTCATTCAAACCTTTCTAAAGAGGTTTGGGAAATATGCAACAACAAAATTGGCGTTTGTATCACCGCTTCTAAGTTTAATCGGAGGATTAAAAAAATCAGAAGGGAAGAGACTTAATTAAATTCAAATTGTAAAGGCAGTAACATTATCCTTCTACAAAGTTGTGGTTACACTTTTCGGCATATTGAACCTTTTCAAAGATAAGAAACTTTAAGGATTTCATCTTCAATACTCATCAATTTTCAATACCCAGCCAAACACGTACTTTCCACCACCAAAGAGAAAAAAGGGCGAGAAACAAGGGGGTCACTAAAAAATTAACCCAAACGCAAGAAAATGGACTGGAATATTATATGATTTATGATTAATAATTAAATATTTCACATTATTATTCCTATTACTAAATTACTACTTAACACCTTCATTATTGACATACATCACCAACAAGGAAGAAAATATCTCATCTTTGTCAGGAAGGACTGTTGGAAGTTGGAAGAAAAACTTGCCAAGGAAAGACGGGGGATTCTAACCTAAGAAGCTGAATACAACTGAAGACACAGAATACAATATAACAAAATAATTTCAGGTGAGGAAAAATTTTAGTATAAAAGTCTTACTATTATTATACTACCTTCCGCTTTTTTCTAGTTTTAAGGGAAAACACCTATACTTTTAGATTATACTAATACATTAGTAATTTTTCAAAAGGGATATTTATTTATGATTTTAACGACTTTTAGAAAGGGTAGTAAAAGTCATCATTATAATACATGAAAAAATGTATATTCCTATTTTGCTTGGAACGATGATCCTTGTGCATAAACTGAACCACGACACAATCCATACGAAATAAGAAATGAACCTGCCTGAACTGAACTGACTGACTGAGACCTTTACCATAGTTCATCTCTTCAATATTTAAAGAGTTTCATACTTTTTGCAGATTTACAGATTTCAAGCAAGTCAGTCACGCTCTCGAGTAGTAAGTCTGGGGTGGAAATTCCATTCTAAGAAGAATATTCTCAAAAGTTTTCAACTTCTGACTTATCCAGCTCTGCCTGGTGTGCATGTCCAATTGGCTTCGTTGGCTTTAAACTTGTTTTATAATCTTTTACACGCTACAAGCCTTTAAATCGTTTATTATTTAAATGGCAGTAACAATAAAATACGAATGGGTTCGTTGCAGGAAATCTTAGGAACAGAAAATGTGATATATTGACATTGATTCCAGTTAGTTTCGTTCGAAGGGTTGGGTTGTTACTATTCTCTAAAGATCAATGGTACGAGTAGTTTTTAAGATTTGCAATGGCAAAACTAATCGGACTCTCAACCAAGAGTTTTTGCACTTTGACATAAACTTTGCACAAATTCCATAGTCTTTTTTCATGGTCTGCATCCGTCCATGTTCAGACCACTGAAAATAATATGAAAAGTAATAGAAATTATCTTACTTACTACACTATTTTCCCCAAGCTCATTTATTTCATCTTGAATAGTCGTAAAAAACTTCCCCCACCATTCTAGCAATTGAGTAGGGTCACCATAGTTAAATTCAACACCCATCAGTCAAGTTCAACTAACTGTTGTGTTGTATACATCGATTTTTTAAAACGACAATGACACATTGAGACCCAGATTGACTTGGTTAATGCAAACAAGGATTTGAGTTCAGGTCATAAAATAAAGGCATGATAAGAAGGACCATTATTCGTTCATGGCCAAAGTAAGAATTACAATTTATCTAAAAATTATTTTATCTGTAGTTTACTCAATAGTTTCTAGGTAATACAATTTAAAAAATTTAAGTTTGTAAATAATATTAATATATTGTAGACGAAATTATCTGACTAATTTCACTGAAAATAATATTCCTTGTCGTAGGATTGCCTTTGCAGTCGTTTATGTTCATTGATTTGTCAAGGACATAACAAGAGCAAAACTATCTTTCCTAGCCTAGAGAAGAGAAGAATTGATTATTGTTATGATGGATACAATAATATGAACGAATGTAAAGGAGCGAGGGGTACGAATTTTCAATAAGGCATCCGTAATCCACTGTTATGGCGAAATTGTAAAGGATCCTTGTTTTGCACTTGGGACTCTGCAGTTATTAGTTGCCTTGCCAGGTCTAACAACCCGTTTTATGACCATTTCCATGTATTTTGCTATAATGGCAAAATACAAAGCGATTTAATATCATTCTATGCTTAGGACTGATACTACTACTGAACTGACTTAACAATATTGTTACTTATATACCACGTAGCAGATGTGTTCATTAACTTAAAATAATTGGCTACTACCAGAGAGAGTTGTGGTTGTGAGTAGAGTTTATAATATAGTCGTATGCATAGAGGAGGGATCTCTATTCTATGAGTCGTATAGGGATCTATTTTATAACTAAGCAGAAGTATAATTTTGATGACTATTATTTTATTACACACGAGCTTAACTAAAGCGTCATTACAAATTGGAAACTTCATCAGTTTTCCTAATACAGTGTAAATCACTGCTTAGTAAGATGAGATTTTTCTATCATTTTGCAAAGATTTCCATTCTGAGCTTCAGCTCGGTGCAGTAAATCCTTAGAAAAACTATTTCTCACACTCTTTAGTGAAGCATAAAGTTTAGAATCGATATAAGTAAAACTTTTTATATTTTATTGCAAAAAGAAGAATTTTACAGCTTTGTCATATTAGGTTGGTAAATGTGCAACAAAAAGATATATTTCAGGATTTGAAAAACAGTTAAAGGAGAATGTGTACGGAGAAATTGCTTTTGAAGTAGGCTATTTGAGTAAGTGTATTTCTGTTGCGATCAGATTCTAAATCAGAGTGTAGAGTTTTCCTTATTTGGTGAAAGCTGTAGAAGCACATTCTCTGGTAATTCAATATCCGGACTGATAAATTACTCCCTTGTTACAAATAACTCGTTATATGAAATACAGTCAACCAATACCAGTGCTCCCTTTGGTATTTATATACCTCATATCCCTTTTTAGCTGTACACATTGATGCATTTACTGACACACTTTTACTAAATCCAATCTAAATCCTCGCCTTTTCTTTCCACATTCGCCGCTTTAACTCAAAGGGCTGAAGGTGAACTAATTTTTCTATACCGGGTCCAATTTCCATTAATTCAGGTATACAAAGAACCTTCTTGCATGTGTATATAATATAACAATATAAGTATGCATTAAGTGTATACAGACATATTTAGCCAAGTATTAAAAAAATCTTCCTTTTTATCTTATGCAATTATGTAGTCTAATTTCCTTTTTAGAAATGAAATTGAAGAATTAATAAGGAAGTTTGCTAACAAGATGAAGACGGTCGACTAGACATGCTTTTATTAGCTCAGGAGCAAGGGGAGTGTTTTATACATAGAAATATATTAATAAGGTGAACAGTTTTATATATAAAACAGGATGGAGAGAAAGCAATGACTGTGATGATGTCTATTGTGTTACAAACAGGTTGCCATTTTTAGATCAAAACTTTCAATTTCGAGACGAAGAAATATTTTATGCATAGAAACAGATTTTAGAACCGACGAGATTTCTTTATTATGCATGAAGTTTACAAATTTATTATAATTCTGGTCCAATCTTTCCTCTTACATAAGAAGTTACATGAATACAAATAAGTTATGCAAGTCTGGAAAAGGAAGATGATGTATCTCTGTTCCATTTTATGTTGCCTTTTTCTTTCTTGTCCTTCTCTCTTGTTTCTGTTGGCTCAATATTACAGATTTATGAATTATATTTAGATTCGTGTTTCATTGCACGCCTTTAGAATATTCAAAAAGGACATAAGATTAGTTTACAATTTTCGTTTTGATTTTCTTGGATTTATAAAATTACGTACTGAAAAATGACAAATGTCTAATCGCACAGCCATATTTATTTAGTACTTTGACCTTAAAAGTTCGAATGCTTAAACTAGGTCATTTGAAGGTAAAAGCGTTTACACTCGCTTACGTTGCAAATCATAGAAATCTTAAATTTTGAATTTTCAAAAATATTTACGAAACATATTAGTGAAAAGAGTGACGAGTAATTTAAGTAGGTAATAACGTAGAAGCTTTCAAGTATATTTCTAATTGGAAATCAGATGGTCTTCTCGAGTGTACATTAGGATCAGTTATGTTCATCTAAAAGTATCAATTTGTCCCTACCCTTATCATAATAAAATAATGAAGGCTTTTATGATTTTTCTGAGTAGTACCTATACTGGGAAATTGGAAATATCATTTTTAAAAGAATCTTCGATACTGGAACGAATCACTTATTTTTTCATTATCCTTTGCTTCTGTACATTAAGCACGTACCACATATAACTTACATCTTTATTCCCAAGCCTTTTTAAAAACAAGTACATATACGAAAAGGTAACTCTCAAGGTTATTAACTATCTAAATATAACATTGCTATCGGACATAAAAAGTAATTTGTGTGAAGACTCATACATGAAAAAGAGTCAATTGAGTGAAATTAATTTGAAATGTAATTAAATCTCACTTCATAATTAAGAAGTACTCAAGCGAGTTCTATGGACTTTATATAATGTAGTGTGTATCCTTTTGTCAGAAACATTTAATAGGTTTTTTTATCAAATGTGATATAATCAGTTAGAATAAAATAGAGCTTAACCTTTATGTAATTTGTTGTGACTTTAATTCGCTCAATTTCTGCTTTCAAGGTTAGAAAGTAGATGAAGTACCATTCATTCATACCTTCCCCACGGAATAAATCCCTATTCTTGTTCCCTTCTGCTGTGGCTGTGTGTACAGTAGTAGTACAAGGCCACTTGAACCAGTAGTTGTGCCCTTTTTTCCGAGTAATAAAAAAGTTCTCTTTTTGGAATCAACTTGTGAGACTACTGCTGGGGAAATTGAGATTTCCTTGATAAAATACAGTTTTGCACGCGTTAAGTTACGCAATGTTAATGTAGGTATATGAAATGTGGTTCTTGTATGTTAAACATTTTCATTTAGATTGAATTAAACTTACCTTATGGATACATTGAAAAAAGCAAATTAAAAGAACATAAAAATTAAAAGAACATAAATTATAATATTAAAAATGCCCATTTTTGTATGCAATTGGAAATCAATCTTCCTAAATTCCATATAGGGGCCAGTTCCGAGTATTTATTAATAGCAAATCCGCATAAATGTATTTTGCTGTATTGATGGTTCAAGTTGAGTTTTTTTTACTGCGATGAATGTTGTTGCATTAGCATGATACTAGAAATAAATATCGAACAAACAAGACGATCAATTAGCAAAGCATCCGAGCTTTTTCTTTATAGGAACTTTCCGCATTCCACCAGTCCTGTGTACAAGCAAAGGAAAAGGCTTTTATAAAAGACATTGAAGCGTTCTTTGCTTTTAGGTTGGCCTGGCGTCAACAAAGTCTTCCCTTTTCAGGAAAACACGTACACAGACAGAGAGATATTAGTCGTTTGAGTTAGAAGAAGTCGATAAAGATGATGAATTGTCTCGGGGGAATGTGCACAAATTACGTTACATCAAAATACAACTAACTGACAGTAGTTGAGAAAAATAAGTCGACTACTTCAGTTTCCATATATCTTCCATTTTCAGACTTTCTCTTAATGATAAACCACCTAGTTTTGTCCAAACAATCATTTCTTATTTCGCCTTCGAGATTGGAATTGAAGTTGACAAGGATGATGATCCTATTAATATTAATGTACATTGACTGGACGGAAGTATACATAAGATAATTATTATTCCTTGTAGAGATTTGTTGCCTTATTTTATGTAAGAGTGTAAAGCAATAGTAAAAGTTTTGTAAAAGTTTTATCTTTATTTGTTTACTGTGTGCGTATTCTATGTGAAATTTTTATAGTTGAATTACAGGGGCAAAATGATTCTCTTTAATTTCAATATATAATGTATATCCTTAAATTTTGTTGTTAACAGTATAAAAAGTGTACCCATGCTGGAATTTTTTCATAGCCGGACATTTTGCATTTTATGTGTAGTTTTCAAGAGAGCAATTAATTATGAAATAAAATGAAGTGTCAGTTTCTAGCTTAATTGTATGTAACTACAAGTTTCAGTTTTCTTCGTAGTTAAAACTTTAAGTAGACCATAACGTCTCGTAGCACGATTAATAGTAGGACATAACCCGTTTTCCAAATAAGCTATCAAATGTACGAATGAATTTTATGACATGTTGAACATAAAATGAAACTACCGAACAAGCCATCATCCTTCAATATACAACAAACTATCTCAATCTTGCATCATGTGTACAAATGTAGATACAGAAAGTAGCAAGTAGGAGCGAATTGCTCACCGAGAAAATAAAAGTTTATCAGTTATTCACGAAAAAAGTCAGAATTTCGGAGGGAAAGAGTATTACTATTTACTATAATAGTAACAAACAGGCAGTGTGGATTGTAGGTTAGCTTCTTTGAATTTGAGCATTTTTTGGAATTGGTTTCATACTAGGCACTAGGTGGGTAGTAAGTAAAAGTACAGAGTGAGAAGTTAGACCATTGGGAAAGAAACTGAGGAGAAAACGAGATTAGTAGTCTCTTGGGACCATTTGGAAAGGCATCCAAACCAACAAACCAAAAAACCATCACTGCACTCAACTTTCTTCACTTGAATTGTAAAGTGAATCCATTATTTTCGTCTAGATCTCTCTTCTCTATCAAGAATACCTAAGCGGTTCACAATTATTTCATCTCAATATATTTAACTTTTTTTTCTAAGAATTTTAAATAGTTAAAGAGTATATTTTTTGAAATGGTTAAAAAAGAAATTTCAATTCAATACGGAGCTAAACATAACGATTTTAAATTGACTCATAATACATTTAAAGAGAATTTTTTAACATATGGTTGATACCTGAAGAATTGTTCAGAATTCAAAAAAGAAAGTACATGAAGAAACAAAAATATGTTCGGTTATTTACAGAAAGAGTATACACGTTTTGCGGTTGATGAACCTTGAATGACTAAGCGTAGATTTATGATAAAATACCTTGGAGTAGATAGTCGAAGATTTATTTTGGGATCTTCCAACTCGAAACTAAAACGACAGATGAAAAAGGTAGTGTAGTGTAGGTAGCAGTATCATCATCATTTCGTTGCCCCTGCTGGGTTTCGGTCTATTCTATTGTCATTTTGATTGAAGTAAAAGTGAGTGAAAGTGAGATGTTTGTGAAGGCAAAAGTAGAAGAAGTACATTGAGTATGCTTATGCACTTGTACTCAGGAAATTTGGCTCATTAGTTCCTTTTTTGTTACCCTTTCGACCAAGTGCTTTCATTCTTTTCTTACAAAAAAAGCACAACGGTTGAACACTTTTAACTTACATTTGTTTATTCTCATTGTAAAGAGATCTCATCTTTACATTTGTATAAAATGCATTCAGCAGATTCTCATACGGTGGAGTAAACTTGCAGGTATTTCAGTTCTGGCTAGAGATATTTGCTTTATTTGTCAATATTTGTTTAGTATGTTTTTCGCTGGTCATATTTTATAAAATTGAATGAAATTGATCAGAAGCATTCCTTCTTTATAGCAAATTTGTTATCATTGTCTCAGCGACCTTTCACAAACCACTTCATTTGGTACCAAATGAGCCTAATTAATTAGAAAAGGGAATTTGTAAATTAATCTTTAAGTTTTAAGTATAGCAAGGTGGATTCTAGTTGTCTAGTTTTTAGCCATTAAAGTTACTTCTTTTCTTAAGCCCACTCAAAGAAATACAAAAATATGAATTCTGCAAAAACCAGGTGACCATTTTCTGGAACGATTTCCGTACAGAGAATTTGTAATGAGAGGAGGCGTTTTTAAACGCTTTAGAAAAAGTCTTTGAGATTGCAACGAGACGGCCTTGTATTTTTTATGAGCCAGTTATGGTATTTATTTGTTATATATCATCCAAATACATAAGTGTTATATATCATCATATACTTAAAAGTCATGACATAAATTGGAGCTACATACTTCACCAATGAATTAATCCTTTATAGAAATATTTCAATGGGAATAATAATGATAAATTTGAAGTAAATGAAAATGAAAGTGAAGCTTGGGAAGTTTTTCACATCTTGGGTTTATGACTCCATTTGTATCTGATGTGAAAACAAGGAGATAGATGAGATTTTGTGCATCAGGGAAGTTTTAATACTCTACCTTTGACATATGAAGGCCATCTCCTATGCAATCTCCTATAGGGTATCAGACTCTTTAAGGCAGAATAGTCAAAAGATACAAAAGAAGTTCCATCCACTCTGATGATAAAGATAGCATAAGATGCAGCCAAGATGATGATGATGAATAAGGTTCTTTTTCCTCACACAAGTCAATACTCATTCATATAAGTCTTTGAGAATCTTTAGACTGAGCCTATACATATAACACTACTTGCTATACAGACAGTGCTTTTAATATTAATACTTCTTGCAATGCAGTTACCAGTCAGCAGAGTAATAGGTGAAGCTTAAGAGTAACTTTCTTCTTTCACGGATGGATTTTATACTAGAAGATGAATCGGAGCAAATCTGATAATATATCATTTTGTTAAAGGAATAAATGTGGAATGTGGTGGAAAGAGAGATATTTAGGGCAGTCATAAGAACCCAGAGAGGAAGAAGAGTCCCTGGAGAAAGCAGAGGCAAGTAGTACCTTAGTAGCACACAAAAGTACCTAGCAGGCACTAAGTTACTCCTAATGGCACTGGTGGTTGGGGAACTTTTAGAGAGTATCAAAACTATCGATCGGTTTCCCTTCTGGGTTCCTGACTGCATCATCTACTTCAAAGTCTCCAAATGTACCACCCACCAACTTTGATACAGACTCAAACTTTAATAATATTTCTACTCATCTTCTTTATAACTTTTATACATCTGCCTGTATTTAAAAGAAGATAATATTTGAAATTTTAGTTAAGATTTAAGATAGTCCTATGATAAATATTGATGGAAAATGTATTCATAAGTATGGATTTCTTAGTTTGTTATGCAAGTGTATTTAATCACATGATTTGATAATGAGTTTGGAAATTGTAGATTTCATTGTGAAAGAAATAAAACGTATTAAATTTTGAATTTGGGTCAATGAGCAATCTCTTTTATGTAACTCAAAGGACTCAAACTGATCGCTTGAAACAAATGTAATTATACTCTCCAATATCTCCCCAATTTCCAGTATAAAGTCTCGATAATCTCAATGCATTTCTGTTTTGCAAATATTGAGGTAGTTTTTGATACATATAGAGAAAGGTAGGAGCGTCCGTTTATCCAAAACTAATTTTTGCATACAGTAAATGAGCTATAACTATAATTCTATGTACACAAAGTGACATTTTCTTAGATGGATATGGATACAAAAATATTGAAAGCAAATTTCAATAAAGAAGGAAATGGTAGTTAAAAAGTGATCTATTCCCCCACAAGTAATCTTTTATAGAACAGTTAGTGTCAGTTAAACTAAAGCTAAAAAGGGTTTTGATGAAACTCGGAAGAGTTTTTTGTTCCAAATAAATTTCACAAATACTCACTACAGACTCCGAATACTATTGACTCACCCACTATGCATGTGGTACATGGTATGTTACAAGTTTTATTATTCATTTTCCAATGTTCTACAAGACCCTCAGTTCAGTAGTCGAATTATTTTTATTATTATTACACCATACAAAACATTCGATCTGGAGTTTGTGTACGAATAATCCATCAATTTTTATTTTATAGTTCTGTGGGGGTGGTTCACTCACTACCAAAGCGTCACTAAGTGCTAGCTGTTTATGTATCATGAAATTATAACGGCCAATATACAAAGGACTTTTAAACCTAAAGGGAGCGGATGTCGAGAACCCAAGAGATTTATAATCATCACAGCCAAACAGCCTTGTATATTTGTGAGTCTATTGCAAAAAATAAGATTTGACTGTTAGCTAAGCAGATTAAAAAAGGCTTGAAAATTCCCAGGAAAAGATTTGTTCTAGGCAAGTTAAGCTACTGCTTTTACATGATAAGTACAAAGTGTATGACGTCAACTGAGGTATTCACTTTGAGTATACAGAAAAGTATTAGAAAAATACTTGAGCTCTGCTTCAGTTAGATTATGGCTCAGTGGGAATTCCAACCTAGATTTACAAACTTACCGATCTCGGATTCTCCTTAATAAGACTTCAAACACATTTATTTTGCAATGTTTAACGTTATTGATACTAAAAGAATTTAACTTTCAAAGCTGAAATGATATGATATGCCAGGGCAACGATATAATAAATATAAATATAACGATTTGTCATGCTTATTGTAAAAGACATTTTTAAAGAATACACTTTGTAATTTTGGATCGCTGAAGAGAATATCTGTTTTTCTGCATAGAACAAGTTGCGTGTAGAATGGACAAGGCACTCTTACACGGATCGTGTCTTAATCACCGTTTATCTTCTTTTTTCCTTTCACTTGAAACACTAGGTTGGTGAAAGCACTTACAAAAACAGGGAATGCTATCTCAGCATGAAGTTAACTTATCTGTTCCGTTGCCTAAGAGTTACAATACAGCTCATGTAGCATCTAATGGGTTTTTGACACGTGTTAGATTGACTTATTGATGACCGGGGTGTTATGCTCTTTGACCTTTTTGTCGCTTATTATTTTCCTGAGTTAGTTGTACTTAATTATTTACTTTAATCAATGGACAATGGACACGCGTAACTCGTAACCTTTATGCGTGTTGATATAAAGTGTTAATAATCCATGCGTTCATACACGTCATCAAATATATTATAATCAATTAGGTTTATTTCCGTACTGCAAATGTGTAAATGCCTGGGACTTGAAAGATAGAATGAAGTGAAAACAGTGTTGACTGACGTCAATGGTAAAGGTATTCGGCGTATTCCAATCTATTTGTAGTTATAACGAGATCTTAAAATATACTAGATTCAAAGACAATTGATACCACCACCAGCAACCAATTCTCTCTCGACTACCTTCATTTCACTTTGAAAGGCTGGCTTTGTCTTACTTAATTACTCATGGGCTGTGATACTGGCAGTTTTTTGGTGATGGTGGCACTTCTTCCATTCCATAGTAGTAGTAGCTTCTATTTCTATCTTTTATTCAAGTCATTGGCACACGTACTCCCTTGAGGGATATTATAATGAACCCAGTCAAGCTAGCAAGTATTGTTTAGAAAATTACCAAGAATGATTTTAACTCTCGTTGCTTATTGGCTAGGAAAGTTTATTAAATTGAGTTGCCATTGGTTTAATGAGAAGAAAGGAATCTCATTGCCAGAAGGCTCTCTTTAAAGTCTAAATGGGGTTTTAGGCTACAAAACCCAGTCAAGTACAAACTCAACTATAAATACGTACCTTGTCTATCTATAACCCCCATTTAGTTTAGTATTGACTCTAACTCTATCTCACTTAGAAATAGGCTTACTTTGTACATGAACTAGTAGACATTGTACCATTCTTTCGTGATTAGTATTCATGACGTGAATTCCATGAAGGTGTCTCTCCAAATCTGTTTGACCTTCTGCTTGAATTCTCCTCAAATTGAAATCTTACTTGTGAGGAAGGTTTTACCAGACAAAAAGGTGTCAACACTTGTGCTTTTACTCCCTACACTTTACAAAATATGCAGTTTTGCAGTTTTATTTGACAAAAAAGCAAAATAAAGTTGGCCTGTTTTGCGACACATTTTTTTCCAGTCTGCTACCTTATCTCAAAGACAAATTTTATTTGATTTTGACACTATTTAGTAGTGGTGAAATTAAAAGCAAAAATAAGCAAAATGTTGCATAATATTCTAAATAAAGTATAGTCACACTTTTCATGCCGTCATGACAGTTTAACATCCTTAGTCAGACTTTTTTAAATTTTAAATTGAATCCTTGCCACGAAAGAGATCATACCCTGATGAGTCAGCTTGTTTGGTTGGCTATACTAAACTTGGAATCTTTTCATTGGGATATTACAATCAGATCAAAATAGGATATTTATATATACGATGGTATACTAAAGTAAGATATTTAGTAAGGTACATTCCAAGTTTGCCAATTCCGGTGATCCACACATCTAGAAGAGGAAAGTATCTATCTGTATAAATACATGGAGGATAATAGTTCTCACACAATGAAGTAGGATAGGTACACAAGTCATTGAGTCAGCCTAAAAGTAAGCATTGTGCGAATAAGGTTGGTGAAAGTGAACAACCAAGGGACTTTACCAGTAAGCAATGTACGATGCCATAAAAAGCACAGTAAAGTGTCCACATGATAGGAAGTATCTCTCTCTCTATATGTATGATACCTTTTGAAATGGGAATATCCTAGGTTGTAGGTGGATGTATCCCTTGACTAAGTTTGCCTTTATCGTGGTTCTAGAATAAGGGAGAAAGTTTGGCAAAAGCCCGCATTGATGGTATGGTAGAAGCACTACTGACTGACTGACTCCAATGGGTACTACTGGAGAAAGTATAAAAAGCGAATAGCAAAGGCAGTGGCAGTGGTGATTGTGCAGATTCTTCTATGAATAGTACTGGAGTAGACTGATGATGGTGGAAGTGTGGTATAGGGAGATCGATCTCGTTGTTCGTGGGAGAAATCCCAAAAACCGTGCAACCCAGTTGGAATAAGCCATTATGATGAGTACATTAGGAACAAACTTTGTTACTGACTGACTCACCACGACGAATACTCCCTATACACTTTCCCTTTTAATGTTCTAATTCACTTCGTCAGCCTTAAAGCTTTCTCCCTTCTTCTTTGTTGTTCTACGACTCTTCATATTCACACACACACACACTTTTATTGCAGATTTGTACTATATATATTATAAAGAAGGCGAATGATAATTGTTGTATTATATAAATTATATCTTACTATTATGTAATACCTTGCGTAACAACGACTTTAATATATAATTTAACTACCTAACGTGCTATTGTCTGCGAGATTCATACGAGGATTCTATAGCTTCACATAGGAAAGAGAAAGTCTAAGGACACACTAACTCAAGCTATGAATGCATTGTATAAAGTTTCTTCTTAATATAGATAATACAGATGAGAGTGTCTTCTTTGACCTATTTTATCTATTATGTAGAGTATTCGTATGCTTGACTTTTTTCTCAAAGCAGCATTTTATTTCGGTGTTAGTTGTGGAACGTGGTTATTCACACTCGTTATTGGTTTAAAGACACGATTTGGAATGCGTGACTTGACAGATTTTACAAATAAATGTAACATTCTCAAATATAGAGTAACCCACTGAGGGAGAAAAGGTTTAGAAATTATAATTCATCTCATGCTCAGAACTTCAAAGTCCACCCATATTTTCTAAAATCGGTTAAGGGTTTCCTATTTAAAAACATACTTAAAACATTTTTATAGGTTACCTCCAACTGCTTTTAGTTCCTTGCAGTCTTGTCTATATCGTTTTTATGTAATTGATATTTCAGTCAAATGTCTATAAAAACTTAATTTGTTCTCTATTTGGCCTCATATGAGCATGACTGATGGTAAATAACCGATATGGACATGGAAACAGTGAGGATTCAAATAAATCCATGAAAATGTTTATTATATACTAATATAAAAAGAACTTCTACAAGGTAGGTGGTGGTGGTCCATGTGGAGATTTTATAGTGTTGACGTTGATGCTTAGTATCAATTTTATTACAAACCGTATAGAG